>VXBX01005325.1:943655-967995 GCA_013400415.1 Scytalopus superciliaris
CCCAAAGAGGAGATACAAGGACTCCCTCAAACAACACCTCAGCCTTGGCCATATTGACCACCATCAATGGTCCGCTCTGGCCTCCAATCGGGAGGCATGGAGGCACACCATCCATAGAGCTGCTGCTTCCTTTGAGAGCGCACGCAGGATCAGTCTGGAAGAAAAAAGACAGAGCAGAAAGAACCGTGCCTCGCCAATACAGCCTGTGGAGACTTTCCACTGTGCCTTTGGTGACCAGACTTGCCTGTCTCACATTGGCCTTTTTAGCCACCAGCGCACTTGTAGCAAGCGTGGGTAGAGCCCTTCTCAAATCTTCGTTCGCGAAGCCCAGCCATGGTGACTCAATAAATTATATAAGAACCAAACCTGAACTGTCAAATTATTATTTTAATGGCCAAGACCTAGAATAACAAACACTACACAATCTCCACATCTGTATTTTTGAAAAGGCATGAACGTACTAAGTTCTCATCCAATTTTGCAGTAAACTAGCACAGCCCAATACTGTATGATTGCCTTTAAATGAAAGCCTCTGTGAAGGGCACCTGGACTATTCCTTAATTCACCTAGTTCAGAACAGAATATTCTCTCTTCACCACAAATCACATATTTCATGAAATAAAATAACTTTAAAGGATCACATGCTCTAAACGACTGTACTTTTCACCATGCTTTCTCAGACAAAATACCCCACTGCAAAATAACAGCAAAAACTCTCACCTTATATTTGGTTGCTATATAATGCTGTAAAGCTATTGCAACAACAACAAATGCATAAACCTTAAGTTACAAATGAGCTGATAAAAGAATGACCCATCACCCATCAAAACCCACATGCCAATGCAAAGCTTGCACACAATTACCACTTTGAAGCTTTATGCCACAGGTAAAATCTTAGGTAATACAGGAAAATCAAAAGAAAAGTATGATCTCAATACCCAGTCTTCAGTTTCTTACAGTCTACAGAGGACTGAAAAACATACTCACACATTTTGGATCAGTCCTACAGACTGAAATACATGACTAGCTTTTTATAATGTTAAATGTAGGAGTTTTTTCAACAGAGGATGTGAAAATGAAGCCTCTTCTATTGCTAAACTAACACGGTCTGCAATAGTTTGTAGAGTGACTGTCTTCCTCTATTAAACATCTAATATGCATTCCAGTTTGGGGTGGGGGCAAGCACTGGCATATTTGAACTTCATTGCAAACAGGCACATTTACCCCTTAATTAGAAGCCACAGGCTCTGGAGTTCTAATATTGGCTGGGTTTCTCATTTAGTAAAAACGGCCTTTGCCAAGACAACTCACCTCTTTGACTCAGTTCCTGGAAACACATTTAGTGCACGTGACCTGCGAAGATTATTTAACATCTTTACCCTTTGAATACTTGATCTATAAATAGCTCTACATAACTGCAGCAACCCCACCAGAGCTCAAGGGGAGCTTTTACTAAGTGAAGGTACCTCTGGCAGATGCTTTGTACAAAATTAGTTCTCTTCCTAACATCGTTATTGTACCGATTCTTCTAAAGCTGGGAGCTGAGTTTTGCACCAGCTGCACTAGTGCTCCCCTTTCTCAACAGCTGGTTTTATATAATGCTAAATTCTCACAAATTAATAGTAGTCCAGAGCATTAAATACAGGCTACCACAATATCACAAATCACATACAGTACCAACTGGATGAGCTTTTGTCAATTTATGAACGTAGAGAAAATCAATTATATAGGATATTCTTGCCTGATCCTGAGAGACAGCTGTTGTGCACAGAAGGCAAAATATCTTGGAGGTAATCCCAAGTAGGAGAAAAAGGTGGAGGAAATGTCAAGGGGATCTGAAACAATCTCATGCTAGTTTAATCCTTTCTGTGTAGTACTGTAGCAAGAATATTTGATTTCACCCAGTCCATGTACACCATTTACAACAGGAAGGGAAATCCAAGAAGTGATTCTCTCTCTGCCTGTCCTGATCTCCTGCATGGTGCATGGCAGGACCATGCTCTCATGAAGACAAGGCCAAGCACAGGAGGTAATTCAAGAAACTGGATCCCAATGTCCAGAAGTGAAGCTGTAGGGAAAGGATGGGGAGCAGTGCTGGGAGGCAACAGTAAGAGAGATAGCAGGGATACCTTAGTGGAACAGACATTGTTTTAACCATTTTCAACTTGAAATGAAGGCTAGAGATCCATGGGAAGGTGTCAGAAACAAACTAAGGTTCCAGTCTGTCCAGGAGGAATCAGCTCCACAGCAGGGGTGAACTCTCAACACAGAAATGATTCTTCAGTGTGTGTTAGGCAGTGCTATCCAGAAACAAAGAGCAAAACACAGAAAATGAGGAAGAACTAGAGATCTGCAAAGTAAAGGAGATGAGCAGACAAGGGTGATGAGGATGAAGCATTGGTTCTGAGCTCTGCCTGGAAAGAGATGAGCACAGGCTTCATGGCTGACAGGTTTTGTGCTGTGTCAGGTGTAAAGGAGAAACCAAAAAGGAAGATATAGGCTGGAATTGGAGCAGGGTGAACACAGGGAATGAACAGAGAAATTGCCTAAGAGATGGAAGGGAAAGGAGGCAAGATCTGGAGAAGCAATTAAAGGTAACTATTCTATTTGCATATTTATGGCAAAGGTTGGGGGGCTTTCCTTTTAAGTTAGAGGCTGAAACTTGTAATGAAGAGTGTAAGTCAACAGGAGAACAGTAAGTGTGGGGATAAGAAAGAAGATGAAGGAAATCTGACATTATGACTCAAAGGAGGGCAATAGAAGAAATTTTTTTCACATCCATAAGGGGAAATGTGGGATATGAAAGAGCAGACATGACCTGCTTTATCCCAGATTTAGAAGAAACTGGAGGTGTTCTATGCAAGGAAAAGAAATGTAAAGGACTGGGAACTGTGGTTGGGACATGTGATTGACCCTGATAATAGCTCATTTGGATAAAGCATGGTGCCAATAACACCAGGATTGTGGGTTTGATCCCTGTGTGGGCCATTCACTTAAGAGGTGGACTTGATCCTGGTGGGTCCCTTCCAACTTAGAATATTGTGGGATTAAACAGAGAAAGACAATGGTTAGCAAGGAAGATCGTAGAGCAGGAAGAAGAAAGACAGCAGAAGGGAGGTTTCTGCTGCAAGAACCTACTACCATCTACTTCTGTAAGGTATTCAAATAACAGCACTGGGAGTAAGTGGTTACAAATGACTCACAACATTGGGATGCTGCATCCAACCTTTGAACGAAGTTCTCAGAACTCAGGCAAAAACATTTATTTTACGTTGCTAAGTGCCCATTTCAGCACGCTAAGGAGGTGTTTTGTTATGCTGCCCATTCAGGTATCTTAAGGCAGAGTTGCCTTCTGCCCCTTTTACCCTTATGTGTCATTGAGCATTTAGTCTGTGCTGCAAACACACTGAAGCAGACAGAGTTGGTGATGGGCTGGAAAGTCAATATAAATAAAAGTACTGATGAGTCAACATCATCGTGGGGCTTGTGTCAGGAGCTTTTCAAGTTGCCTTTTGGCAGGTTAGCACCTCCCACCAAAGTGTGAGGGATTCCTAGGGAAACTGCCTTTTGGTTCTCAAACAAAGCTGTGTACAAACTCCGGGCCACAGCTAACTTAAGCTTAACTCTTAGGTCTCTGACCCACCAAAAGGTGTGCACAGCACAAATCTCTCACCAGAAACCAAATATCACACAGACCTGCTTCCTTTGGAAAGGATTCATAACCTAATCCATGTTGTCCCATTTCATCTGTCCAGCACTGTCAGATATGCCTTGGGGCTGTATAGGAGCCCTCAGAAGGTACAGCTGGGTTATCTGTTCAATGGATGAAGTTACATGAGCTCCCTTAATTCTCCATTTCTCATTACACCTTTTCTCAACATGTCTTGTCATTGTAGATTGTCATCAGATCTATAAGGAACAGCAACTCCTTAAAACTTTATTTTCTGAGATTTGATTAAAATATGTGGTAGAAACAGAAATTGTAACATGTAATTTGCCATAAAGGATGAATTTGCCATAATACCTGCCCACATGGGAAATGCAGGGGGCAGACAGAACTTATGCTGGAAGCACTCCAATACCATGCTTTAAACTATACTTTTCTATGGATTTGGAAGGAGAGTCGGCTTGGAAAGATGAGGGTCTGCCTACCTTCAACTTCCATTAGAGTCTCCTTATAAAACCTACATTTCCTGAATTCTTCAGGAATGGTAAAACATCAAGTTTCAGGATTTTGATGATTTAAAAAAATTGCACAAAGTCATCCAAATCAGAGGGCATCTTTGCTTGCTTCAAGCACTGTTATGAACAGAAAGGTCACAACAATTGTCTCAGAACACCATGACTCAACATGATGTGTGGCAGTTAAACAGGTAAGTATGACCATCAGTAGTTCTCTCCACCCATCAAGGAATATTATCAGACTTCTTTCAAGATAACCACTGAACTGATAATTCATAGAGACTAGATGTTGCAGCTCTTCCTGCTGGCAGGTACTGCTGAGCTGTCCATTACCACATAGGAAGAAGCTCTATGCAGGCAGAAAGCAGGGTTAAGCAGCAGGCCCTATCTTGTGCCTCTTGCTCCAGCAGGAGCCTCTTCAGCATCATCCACACTTCCCCTGTTTGCTTAAGTATTTTCTCTCATTTGGAAACAAGGAGTCTGAGCCTGCCACAAATAACTAATGGCCAAAGGCTGGGGAATCATGACATTCAGAGATCCTTATGTGCCAGCAGGAACTTTGCAACTTCACAGCAATAACGAGTGTATTCTGCATCTCAACTGTCACTATTTATTCTGCTAGCCTATGCACACAGGAGTTTGTCTGCTTGTCTTGCTGAGTAAAATATATTCTCTTTGATAGAGACATCAGTGTGAGCTGGACTCAGGGCACAGTGGCAATCAAAAGTGTATTAATCAAAAGGCTATAAAATTGCTCATAATAATCAGCCAAGAAAATCACCAACACTATTTTTTTCCCCCACAACCAAAGGCCAGCTTCAAAATGTCAGCCTGTGAGACAGCCAAATGCTATAATACAGCCTCTATTACAAACCAGCAGAAGTTCAACATGTACTTGTGTCCTTTTCCCTTGTTTTCTGCTATACTATGTCAGGCTATAGAAAAAATGGAAAATAAAAAAAAATTGAAACATGATTTAGTGAAGGGGTTTTTTGGTTTTTTAAAATATATATTCCCTAGGAAAGAATTGTATGTTTTTCTTCCTCTTCTAATCACAATAAAATTATGGATTCTATTAATAACAAAATCTGACTCTGGTTTTCACTATATAGCCATATATACTTCTAGTCAATTTGAAATTAAAAAATGTAAGCAACCAAGGTTTGTGATGAAATGCACTCACCAGCATCTTTCAATGGAAGCTCGATGTTTCCACTATATTCTGTATATTGTGGGTTTTTTGTTTGTTTGGGTTTTTCTAAGATCCACAAACTACATAAGGATATGGTTGACTCTACATCTGCTTTTTAAAATGTCTTGAAAATATCTTTGTTCTTACTGTCACTCCATATTTTTCACACATTTGAGTCTTTTAACTTCACTCCTTCACACTTAAACATTCAGTGTAACATTTTGGACAAAGGGCTACTTGTAGGACAGCAGGCATCAAAACCAACTACTCCAGAACTGCTGCATTATTTCAGTAATTTGTAGAGTCACAAAATATGCTATCTCCCAAAAACTTATACAAAAAGACACTCTGAAACATGACTGCCAGAAACCACAACATACCCAATACAAAAGAGGAGGTAGAGCGATGTTATGGCAGCAACAACCAATATATACAAAAAGAAAAGCAGAATTACTTTTATCGGCTGAAGGCTCTGAATGAAACTCTTGAAATTAATCACAGATGACTTACATACATTGGAGAGCAGAGGAAGATTAGAAAGAAATGGTATTTAATGAGGCATGTAATAATGGCCAAACCAAAAAAACTACTGCTAAGCATGTATTTTGCTTTCCTACAGTGCCAGGCAGAAGTGAATCTTCCTTTTAGACAACAGTGTGGACTGTTCACTTATATCACACCTGCACAATACAGGGTACTGTGCACACTGGGAAATGATGGCAGCCCTTCGACCAGAAGTGCTCAGCACTTTAGAGATCAAACCTAAGGAATGGGGGAAAAATGGCAACAGTTAACCATGAATAAATGAATGAACATGCTGTAATGAGAGGGAAACAAAGTCTCATAAGCAGTGGAAAGGCTTGACCATGCTTTGTTGGTCAGCTTAGCTGGTGAGAGTGGAAAGAACAAAAGGGTAGGAGGAAAGATGTTCTTAATAGTGGAGATGTATCCACTGGATCTGTTTGAATTGAACATTCTCAGAGCTGCTTTAAAAAGGTTTCACACAATGATGAAACATTTGTGCATGAGCACAGATGAGAAAAGTGAGCCAGTACTAGAGCTAACAAGTAAATACACACTGACAACGTATTCAAAAATACACTATTGGATCTTTGGAAGGTGGATGTTTGGAGAATGGGATAGAGTGTTCTTTTCTGCAGTCTTTGGCTCAAAGTTAAATTGAGTTCAGTTTTTTTATTTAAAAAAAAAATCACCTGACAGATTGGTGACATTTTATGTGGAGCACAGTCATGACAGGATTCAGTCCCTCTTATCACTGACTAGTCTGCCATCAAATCAGCCTGACAATTGTCACCTTTTACCAACTATGCTGAAAGCTAATAGAAGGATGAGCAGTCTTTTTCCAGAATATTGCAATGCTGACGGGAATGTATCCATCTACAGGAGAAAGAAAACCTAAATTACACATAAACTGCCTCAGAAGATCATCAAACACAGAGCACTTTATCTGACTCCATTGTAATGCTGCAGAGCCATACCCAAAAGGGTAGTCAGCAGTGGGAAGTTAGATGTATCATTCTCTTTACAAGAGTCATTTTGATCTATTTTAATATGCTCCCACTATGGATCATCTCACTGCCAAAATCTTAAATAAAACAATGATACATGCACTGTGCATGTAAAAAAAAAAAAAAACAAAAAAAAACCCAAAAAAACCCACATGAATTTTATTTCTCTCAATCTGTTTGCAAAGTCTTTTAAGACATCACAGAAGCAAATTTGGCTGACATCACCTGTGAAGATGAACATGCAGGCTCAGAAGAGAAAAAATTCACCTTCTCTTCATTATCCACAACAGTTTCCATATTCACATTACTTACTGCACATTCCTAGCATAGAAGTCCATAAAAGAACAGAAGCGGAAATAGTCAGCACATCCACACTGAAAAATTACTGATTCTATGAGATCATATATTTCAGACTTACCATAAGTTTCATAAAACTATTCATCCATTAGCTTTTAAAAGTAGAAGGCATTGAAATCTTTAAGATCCATAAGCCATCATA
Organism: Scytalopus superciliaris; assembly: GCA_013400415.1. Taxonomy (NCBI): domain Eukaryota; kingdom Metazoa; phylum Chordata; class Aves; order Passeriformes; family Rhinocryptidae; genus Scytalopus; species Scytalopus superciliaris. The sequence goes on from VXBX01005325.1 coordinate 951,058, forward strand.
CATTTTGAGACAGCCTTTTCTCCAGAGAAATTAAGCTACCTACTGTACCTTAGATAAACACAAAGTTAAGCACTTAATTTTAGAATTCACGAACTCCTGAAAATACATCTTCATATTTCATATAAGATAGGCTTCTTTAATTTGGCTTAATGCTCCTTTTGTTTTCTTTGAGCTTGCTTGATCTGAATTACCAGAAAATATACCAAGATAGTTAGCAATTTTTTTTTTAACTTGTTTTACACTCTTACTCTGATTTTAACCTCTGCAACTCCCCACAGTGACAAAGTTATCAGTTGCCTTCACAGGGTGCCAGAGCTTTTTATACTTATAGCTACTCTCACTGCAGGCAGGCAGCAGTGAGCAGACACCACAAACCTACAGAACATCAAACAGGCACTTTTGCCCTGTGTCTTGGTAGCATCAGAAATACAGCTCAGAGCTTCCAGCTTTGAAGAGCCAGTTGGACTGAAGGCACCTCAGTGTTCAGCTCAGGGCAGGAAGGCTCTCCACGCCACAGGGGGAAACACACCCCAGCCTCACTCATGCCATGCTGCCTTTTCAAACAAGGGCTCAGACACCACCCACTTGTCAGGAACACACCTATGGAAGACAATGTTCTCTTCAGCATTGTTGCTGTTCCCTCCATTAGATCAGCCACAGTTTCATTTTGGAACTGATCTCAGGAGCTGGAATACTCATGCCTGTTCATTTTAAGGGCTCTGCACATTACTGCCTGTGCTGTGCCACGTTCCACATGGCAGTGGGACATTGTGCTGTCACCCATGAGAAAACACCAAGCACCCACCTTCACAATCAGACTCCGGTGCTCCTCAGACTGACTGAAGTTGGTGCCCATTTCAAAGATACTCATCATTCCTTCCTCACACAGGCTCATCCAGGTGTTATATTCTTCACGCTCTGGCAGTCTATCCCAGAATGTCTTGAAGACCTCCCAGACTGTTTCCTGACACACTGAAGGCACAAGAAAGGTCTGGTGTTAGTATAACAGGAGTGCTTCCATAGCACAAGTAGCCAATAATAATGTTGTCCAAACATTGTATGCTTGTCAGTACATTAATACATAGAATGCAGCAACCTGACACCTACATGGAAATGTGTAAGGCATTGAAGGGACTGGCTTTCCATGCTCATACTACTTCCATCCCTGATATTTTTTTACTGAAGTAATTAAAGAAAATCAAAGGGAAAAACAAAAAACAAACAAACAAAACAAAACAAAACCACAAAAACCAAACAAAACCACAAAACCCCAAAACAAACAAAAAACCCAACAAAAACAAAGAACCACCAAAAAAACCCCCAGAGAGCTTGCAAGAGCACTTCTTTCCTAACAACCATCAAGAAAAATAGCATTTTCCCTAAGTGAAACTGCCTTTTGATCAATGGGTCAAATTTTAAGAAAACTTAGAGAATCAAAATAGTACGGCAAATGTCCTCACATTTGCCAGAGAGTAGAGCTGGAGCTTAATTTGTGAGAATGATAGTGGCACTGTTCAAAGTTTTAGAGGCTCAGTCAGTAACAATTCCTTTGGACTCACCTTTACACGGAATTTAAAATATGTTTCAGAAATTACAGTTGCATGAATAACTTGAAAAATAAGGCAGGCTGATGAGAAAAAATAATATTCTAAGAAGTCAGTCAAGCTCTAACCCTACTGTATGTATCCACTGACAAAGAACTGTACAGCTCTGAACAGTCAGCCTGAGAATTAAGGGTTAAATTGTCTTGTACTACACTGGCTGCTTTAACCTCCTGATCTCAATCTCACATGTGCTCTTTGCCAGTCAGAGCACTTGGTCACATTATGCTCAAGCAAGAACTCCTCTGTGATCCAGGATAACTGGAAGAGAGAAAGATTTCTAGGATTTTCCTTGTGTCTTAGAAGAGAATAACATTAAAAGGTGAACTCTAAAAATCACTCACAGCAAATGCCAGCCTGAAGTAAGAGCAGACAAACTGGTTTTTTGGCCTTAATCTGATCTCACTACTTACATAGGCACAGTTCAGCAGAGGAATGCTTGGCATTTCAGGAGAACCCTGACATCATAGTAAAACCCTAGGGGAGACTGACCATGAATCTATATTCACAAAGTCCATTTTCTTCAATCAGCTTAAAAATTAGCTCCAGACTGCCAAAACCAGTACGTTATTGTTATTTCTTGATGCTCTGTATTCTGAATTCCAAAATTGTTTAAATGTGCACGTGTAAAACTCAACACATAGATCATGCATGAAAACATATTTTCATTCAACCCAGAGACAGAATTTTTTCTTAGATGCAAAGGCTTTACAAATAACAACCTAAAAGAACTGTTTCTCATGCAGCAGCACTCTCAAAGCTTAGCTAATTCTGGATCACTGAATGGCACTGTGTAGAAAAATTTATTTTCTCCACCCTGAATTTTAATTTATCAGAGCCGTTGAGACCATTTCTCCATTGTGGAACTCTACAGACACACAGTTATCTCTCATTTCCTTGCCACACTCCTGAGAGCTTTCCTTCATGGAGATTAGCCTTGTAGCTCCTTTGTTATGTATGACCAGTGAATAGAGACCCCAGACTCTGCATTATTAACTGTCAGCAGTATAATACTGCTCCAGAACCCCTCCAGCATTTGGCAGTGGTAAGGCACAGTCATTTGAAAAGTGTTGGATATGTTTCCAATCACTTTCACTTATGCATCTTCATTAATCAGAAACAAATAGCCAAATTGACAGGCATCCATGCACCATCTCATACTGCCCCCTCAAGTTACCCTTGCAAACCTCTTTAGGCAGGGACCACATTTCCATATGACCTCTGAGTAGACCTCAGGCAATGTTTCTGCATTCCTGCTCTGGGATTTTTGGATCCTGCTCGAGTACTAATAAGCTTCCTGAAGCAGAACCACTGTAGTATTCTCTCTACCATCCCACTTGTAAGAGCTAGGCATCCAGGAAAAGACTGAAGTCTAGTATCAAATCCAGAAGCCTACACTAAGGAATATTACTTGCTTTCATTTCTTTTGGTGGTACTTGTATCCTACGCTGTGACTAATGGATCTTTCACTCCAGGTGCAACATTATACAGCAACAATCCTGCAATGAGATTACTCCCTGTGGCTGGGATAAGTCCTCAGCAGACTGTCAGTAAGAATGGAAGCTGTGGCAAAATAGCTTGCAAATACTTTGCAGTAGCACTGTCTAATCCTACATTTTTCAAAGGGCAACAGGCAAAGGACTAGTTTTCCAGTTGCAAGCAATTGAAGATAGTTTTCCTTAATGCTCTTAAATAAGTTTAAAATAAATGTGATGAGACAGTGTCTTGCCTGACCACGAGCTGCTCCTGTATGAACAGTTGTTTCAATCAGCTCCCAATAGATTAAGGATTTTCTGTGTGTCCTTTCATTTGGAATTAGACACCCCACTGAATTCCAGTCCCAAAGGCTTTGTGCCATCTGTGGCTCCAAGCCCATTAATTAGACCTAAGCTGTCAGAACACAGTCATGTATTCTGTGGAAGAAGGAAATGAGATGTGGATAAGGAGTCACATTTTGTCCTCTCTAGCCTGTCCTATCCAGCTGTTTACACTGACATGAGCTGCAGCACCATGATGGACAACATGGTGCAAATTCCTTCTGTATTCAGAAGGAAATGGTAGGCACACTTCTTCCTCCTGTGCAGTATAAGAGTGTGTTAGTTCTGACACACAGGGAGGGATGAAAACCCCTAGGAAAACATCGACCACAACTGCCGTTTAATACTTCTGTTAGACTTACCCAGGAAACCACATCCTCAGCCACGGTGAGCTGCTTGCCAACACAGTCACCCTGCTACCTTGTTGACACACAGCCCATTTTGTCATTGTCCTATTTATTTCAACTGGCCAGTTTGTAAAGCAGGGGATTGCTTTACAGAATAACAAACCCAGGCTGTAAGAGCTCAACACAACAACCATCCCCAGATGTGCTTACCTGTATGGTGTTCAAAAGCAAATTCATAACCTGGCTAATAAAAAGGAGAATTTTGTTTCAGTTTTCTCTCTCATAAATGTTTTCATTGTTTTGTAGTCAGATGGAAGTTGCCATTCCAAGCACAGAAAGAGTACAACATGATCTATTCAGTGTGGTTCAGATCACACATATGTAAAGAAAGAGACAAGCACAATTCTATCTCCCATCCCTCCTTCAGATATATCAGAAAGGAGCTAGCTCTTTGAGTGAGGAGCCAGCCTCACTGACGTGGCCACACAGGGAACTGAGGAGACACTAAGCTCGTGGTGTGTTCAAGTTGCCTAAGAAATGTGATTAACCATCTTTTAATTTGAAGGTGGAGTCCACCCCTGTGATGGGTTTTTGACTATGTAAGTTTTTGGGCATTTTTTACTAGAGAGGTTTTTTTCAAAGTTTCTCATCAACAAATTCTTGAGAATTCCCATATAAGAGAAATATCTAGATTTTAAGTATTCTGAGACTCTGTAGACAAAAGTTGGAGGCACAAAACCACAAAGTTAAACGGGACTTTACTGGAAGCTTCAGTAAATAACTATAGCTTGCTGTATAAAAATAACTCACTACCTTTTCTTTCTGACCTTCCAGAGACTTGCCAGTGTCTGTGTCACATACACTGTCTATATATGCTGGCAATATGTGAAGCAGCTTTTGACTAAGACTTAAAATAAAAACTCCTTGAAACCAAAAGAGAAAAATGAAAGAAAATGAAAGTCAGAAGAGACCATGCAGCTTAGCCTTAAATGAAACTTTGACATTAATATTTAAAACATTTAAAGTAGATAGGAAATGGAAAAAAAAATTTCTGCATCAATAAATTGCCAGGAGCCCAATGGTTCAGGGTGATGATTGAAACTGCTGGATAAGCTTAGCATTGTGATCTTTCCAAGATTTAGATTACTGAGACCAGCTACAAAATTCTTAAAAAACAACCAGCCAAGCAGCCAGCCCTGCCAGCACCAGGAGGGAACTGCTGAGCACACCCAGCAGCATCGCCACACGCCACCCAACCAGCCGATCAGCCCTCGGGCGCACGCGAAGAGCCGCTCCTCGTGGCCAGATCTCCTGCCACACTTTCACTGGCCTGCTCCAGGGCTGGCCACGGGCACAGATATGTGGGACAGCATTAGCAACAGAGGCCCTGGAGGAGACAGGATTTGCGATGAGGCCTCTAATCCCCAGCAAACAATACTGATTAAAAGAATCATAAAATCGAGATCAATCTTTTAAGGCAGCGAGCTAAGAGTCTTGAAGCTACTCACGGGTGGGAAGGGAAGCTCCTTGAGAAAATTGCTTCCTTCATGCCATGGCTGCAGAAATATAAATAACTTGTATTTTACTGTTAACTGATCTCTTGGCTACATTTCAATTTTCCTCTGCATAATTCAAATGTTAAAGAAATGAAGGTTTATGACATAAAGAGAGGCTCTTTGCTACAGATATGTGATCATTCCAGCAGACTACAGGAAAGGAAATAGGTACACTGAAGATGTGTAACTGACTGGCACAATAAACCAGAATTCAAACTGAGTGCAAATCACATGGCCTGTTCTGCAGTTTATCTCCAAAGTACATTTTGCATGCATGGACTGTATTTTCCATGTGCTCCATCCTGAAAAGTCTTGTAAACTAGAAGTCACTTAACTCATTGCTGAGATAATGATCTTCAGGGTGAGAGAGGAGGTAGGAAAAAATTGAAAGACCAGAACCTTTGGTCCATGCCTTTGTGCAAACTTCTACTTGAGACAAGTGTCACAGGCATTTAAAGTAGGCAATGTCTTGACCTTTAAAGGCCATGACAGATTTCAAAGGCTGATCAGAAAGCTGGACATGTTGTAAGGCGATGTGACTTGTCTACTAGTATATCTGATTCAAAAGGTGAAAAGCCCAGCTCTTGGGAATTTCTCTACTTCACAGTGTTTACACTCAAGTTATGCTCACAAATAATAGAGAACATCCTGAAAAACTTAAGATAATTGTGTTTCAGCCAAAAGAATTCTACATAGGCAGGCACAAGCTCTTTTTAGTCCTATAAATCTGCAGAATGGGGTAAAAAAAGTTAATTTCAAGCTTGGTTTCTTAAAGATTTAATAATTGTTTCCAAAACCTCCAGCTAAGACCTGTGATGTGATGAGATGAGATGAGATCTCTCACTCTCTCTGAAATTCTCCAGTCTGGCCACACACCTCTCATGCACCTGGGTAGGATACAGCATTCTTGTGGCTCAAGCTTTACCACTGGGGATGCATTTATCTCTCAAACGAGAGACAATTAGCCTCTTACACTCAGTCTGTGCTCAGGGATTTCTGAGGTTAACAGAAAGGGCACCACATGACAGCACTGAGCCCCCTGTAGGGGGTAGGGTGGCTTTCTGGCCATTTGTGTAAGTGGGCAGTGCTGGAGCATAATCCCAGTTAAATCTCATTAGTGCTTCTTAAGAGTTGAATCGTGTATGGTGGCTAGGAGCACTGAATCAGGCTGAATAGTCTATTTTGAGGAACAGGAGACCAACTCCTCCTCCTCTCTAACAATTTCTGCACAACTGAAGGGCTTAATTGCAGAGGGGTTTGATAAGCACTAAAGTGACAGGGATACTGAGAGACAACTCCTAGGAGGTCTTCCCTGAAAAGACTTTGTTAGCACTTGTTAAACAAATTAATTAACGTGCGGAGAGAAATTACTCAGCTATTGCTGAAATGCTACTGCTTATAACCTGTAACACAGTAACCCTTAAACATTATAAAAAACAAATGAGGATTTTTAATTGAAAAATAGTTGAATGTGAATTTCCTACATGGAATAATCCAGTGAAAGACTTTTTCTTTGAACACTAACACTAACTAAACTCTAGTGCACAAACTATTTTCACCAGTAATATTTCAGTAACAACAAAGGACTGTGTTTCGTGGCAAAAGTCAAGCTTCTTAGAAGCATATGCCAACATCTAAAAATTCAAATGTAGAGGGAGACAGAATTAGTCCTTCTACAAATAAACTTCAGACATTTATTGCTGAATAGGAGCTATGCATAATATGTGCCAAGGATGAGGGGGAAACAGGGACAAAAGGCTCACTCAGTCAGATTATTTATTTATTGTAGGCTTGGTACTTTTTATGACTTTTGACTGTTTGCTGTCATCATTATTAGTAAGATCTGAATATTTTGTAACAATCAGGGTTTTACTCTGTGCAGAAGAAAACATCATTATTTTTAACGTTTCAGTAAATAGATTTGAAGGGACCCAAGAAAGCAAAAGATGAGCAAGAATTGTGCTATGCCCAAGATTACCAAGTTTAGGGATCACAATCATACATAGAATTTAATTCCTGAGAAACAACTTTTATTCTTTCCAAAGATCAAATATGTGTGCATGCCTCATCAGCTATGGCACACTACAATACCATCTCTTTCCTTGTTTGGTCAGTATCTTTAAAAGCTACCCTGGGATGTTCAGCTTTATCTGAAGCTCTGGCTGACAAAAACAATTCTGGCAGAGAACTTTTCTGATCTACTCATGTGAAAAGAATGTGTACTTGCTCTCAAGCGTACACTGAATAATTTAAGACAGAGGGTCACAGTACAAAAAATTGCAAACAGAATGTAGGAAAGGTAGCCACCAAAGTAATTATGTCTCAGAGGTGGTAAAGAGAAGCAGTATTAGCCTGAACCACTGCCAAAATCCAGCAGCCTTTGTTTTACCCAATTAACAGGCACGGGATAGGGAAACAATACAAGCCATGCTACCTTGTAATCTTTATATTGTTTCTGTTTTACATTCTAATTCAATTTCTATGTCTACTACAATCCTCAGCCTTCTACCAGTAACTTACACAGTAGAGAACAGACAGATTCACTGAATTGTCTATGAAAGGTGACTTGTCACAACAGACTTTTGGTCTGAGTGGGTATAGCTATTTTTCATATAATAAATTTTATTTCACTGGGGTTCAGGCTACCATTTCCTGTCAGCAGTAAAGAACATCATTATTCACAATAGATACTGCCATACACAGCCCAATTACTATCTGAAATCCCACTATTATGTTTCCACGAAATTTTGTGGAATCTCCAGCTGCACACTGTTTGCGTTCCTCGCAGCAGTGCAGCTATGAACCACCATTAGATTTACACAACTCTTCCAGCAGCAACCATAACAGCATTTAAAAGCACATCAGTTACAAACACTTCATAAAACCCAACCCACAGGCCTACAGTACCCAGTCTGTAAGAGTCTGTGACTGATTTCCATCTCCCTACTGCAAAAAATGAAATAGAAAGTCAGCCAGCAGCACCAACCTTCATATACATCTACAAGACCTGCAGAGACTGTACCATACTGGGCAGTACAGAGAATCACAATCCAGGAGTCATCTCAAAAGAGACTGAAAATAGTGACTTCTGCTACTGCAAGAATCTGTTTGTTTTGCATGTGATTGACTGTAAGAATAAACAAGCACTTCAGAAATCTGTCTCCTAGACTGCAAGTGTAGAGAAGAAAGAACAAAACACTTATATTATTAGCTGGTGCTTCTGAATACCATAGTAATAAAGCAACCACCAGTGAATAATCATACCAGTAATTAGATTTTCCTATGTTGAAGAGTGCTACTCTGTTTTAGAGAATACTGATTCTTCTCCAGATCCCTGTATCCTGCTGTACCTTGATTTTTTTAATGCTTTATTATATATTTATAATTTCTCTTTATCTTGTATCTTTTACTCAAAATACTCAAATGTTATAGTCAGAAAAAAATACAAGTTGCATACTGTGAAGCCTACAGCAATATGACAAAGGTCTACAACAGAAAGACTTATCTGTCAGTCTCTGACACTTACAGAGGTTTTGCCAGCCAGGAAAAATAAATAAAGCTAGGACCTACAGGTAGATAGTTATATTCACGCCTGTTTCCTTCTAAGGCAGACACAGAACAAACGTAATCTGGATAATCAGCACATGCAAGCCTTTTCTGTTTTTCTAACAAGACCTCATATCAATCAACCTTTCCATCCAAGGGAGTGGCACTGTTTATTGCTGACAGTGAAACAGAACCAAGGAAAGAACAGATTGTACTGAAGACATGCTTTCCAGAGAAAGTATGAGATATTAAAGTAACTTTTTACTTCAACAGATACAGAATAAGAAGATTCTAAAAACACACACTGGGATTGAAAAATCAGCAGATTCTGTGTACATTCATCTCTATTTGCATTGTGGTCAGTTACTTTACTAGTCACTGACAGTAGCTGATCTCTGAGTTCTAAACAGTGTCCACGCTCTTTCTTAGGACTATTTTGTTGACAGCGGACTGTGGCCATTCAGCGTGCTAGTAAAAACACCGTGTATAATTCAGTAGCATGCAAGAAACAGTTTTAGTGTGACTGAAAGTAACATGTGGTGGGTTGACTCTTGCTGGACACCAGGTGCCCACCAAACCTGCTCCATCATCCCTTTCCTCAGCTGGACACAGGAGAGAAAATGTAACAAAAAGCTTGTGAGTCGAGAAAAGGGCAGAGATCTATCACTCACTGGTTACTCTTATGGGCAAGACAAGCTCAACTTAGGGATATTAATTTTATTTATCACCAATCAAATCTGAGCAGAACAATGAGAAATGAAATCAAACCTTGAAACATCTTTTCCCTACCTCTCCCTTATTCCCAGGCTTAATTTCACTCCTGGTTTTCTCTAATTCCTCACCTGCAGTGGTACAGGGGCAGGAGGGATTGGGGCTGTGGCCAGTTCATCACAGCTGTCTCTGCCACTCCTTCCTTGTCACTTCTCACACTCTTTCCCTGCTTCAACATGGAGTCCCACCCACAGGAAACAGAACTCCATGAATTTCTCCAATGTGAGTCCTTCCCACAGACCACAGTTCTTCACAAATTGCTCCAGCACAGGTCTCTTCCATGGGGTGCAGTCCTTCAGGAATAGGCTGCTCCAGCATGGATTCTCCACAGGGTCACAAGTCCTGCCAGCAAACCTGCTCCAGCTTGGGCTTCCCAGAGTCACATCCTCCTTCAGGAACCAACCTGCTATGGTGTGAGGGTCCTGCATGGGTTGCAGGTGGATCTCTGCTCCACCCCAGACCCGCGTGGGCTGCAGGGGCACAGCTGCCTCACCATGGTCTGCACCATGGGCTGGAAGGGAATCTCAGCCCCACGCCTGGAGCACCTCCTGCCCCTCCTTCTTCACTGACCTTGGTGCTTGCAGAGCTCTTTCTCTCACATATTCTCATTCTTCTCTTCAACTGCATTTGCTGTTCTGCAGCAACTTTTTCCCTGTCTGAAATATGTTCCCCCAGAGGCACTACTGCTGTTGCTGGTGAGCTCAGCCTTGGCCAGCAGTGGGTCTGTCCTGGAGCTGGTTGGCATTGGGTCTATCAGACATGCAGAAAGCTTCTGGCACCTTCTCAGAAGCCCTGGCTACTAAAACCTTGCCATGCAAACCCTATTACACAGCATATCAGCTCTCACATACCTCAAGTGCATTTGCTCAGGATGTGATTCACTGGGCATCACCAAGCTCACAGTGCAGTGTGTTGCTGCTAACAAAATGAAGATGACAAGTTGCTTGAACCAGACCTTGCTTGACTTGCTGCTACTTAAGGTCACCCCTGCTACTTGCAGAGATCTTTTTCAAAAGTTTTAAGTGCAAAGTGCTAAGGGTAGTCACAGCATCTGTGCTCAAGAAATCCCTGTGGATTGTAAAAGCTGTTAAGTCCAGTAAGGAAGCAGATGGAGTAGGTGGATTTTTGGCTCAGTCTAAGGTCATTAAGTCCTATATACACTTTTATAACCTAATTTACAGATTTTTTCTTCTTTATTATCACTCATGCTTTTGCTTACTTGATGTTGTCCTTATGTGCCACTATCACAGACAACTGAGGGCTGATTGCAGTTAAAACATACGTATGGATTCATTTGGAGCAAAACAAAGAATAGTTGAGTGTTGTTGGGTGGAAATAAACAAGAAACTGGCAAAACCAATCAAACTGCCAGCATGATCATCAGTGTCAACATTCCATGCAAGGTAGGCACAATTCATATTTGAATGAGGTTCTAATTCTGTATAATTCCACTTTGTTCTCCAAGTATATTCTCTATGTTTACTTTTATGCAAACACTAAGAAACTCCTGCTTTTGTTTTTCACTTCTCTAAGTGGATAAACTGTGCTAACAATGAGAGTTTCTTCTACAGGCAATCAAGTCTCACTAAGCATGAGTCTCAGAACACCTCTTCTTCTGAGAGAGCAGATCTTTGTAGTTTTGCCACTTATGTACAAATGTCAAGATGCTATGAATTTTTTGAATGCTGTAATACAAAGACACACAAATACCAGAAAGTACTGCATGACTGTGACACCCCATTCCAGTGTTGTCAGCCAGAAGGGTTTGAGATGCATCATATTGCTGCAATATTTCATCCAGTGAAAGACTATTTCAGCTTTTCAGAGTAAGCTCTGTCCAACTTCCACATCTTAAAGAAAAGCTTCTTGTTGATTATACTACAACCTGATACGCAGAGCCTGGCTTTTCAGACAGAACATACTATGCTTTTTGTGACCAGCTATAGTCAAAACTCACCTGGCTGAGACACCAATGTCTCAGATTTGACTTTTCTGACTCATCTCTCAGTGAATTCTACTAGCACCCAAAGAATAATAAATAAGGTGTCATTTAGCTCGCCTGCATAACCTGCTAACCTGATCAACCTCTGTTTTTCTTAGTATTCAAATTGTTCTATGAGAAAGGATTAGTTTATTATGGGGTTTTAGCTCAGAATGGCTCTCATAAGGAAGATAATCACAGAAAAATAAGTTTCTTGGGAATTATTGTATTTCCTATGGCCTGGTATTTACTGTGTTTAAAAGCTTAATCTATTTTATTTTATAAATAAATGTTCTTTACAACCATGAGAGTACACTCACCTCGGAGCCTGAAATATTTCAGGTGGTTAGCAATAGCCTGCTCAACAGATTCATCAGGGCAGATCTTAACTCCACTGGGAAACAGAATGGACCTCTTCCTTCGTAACAGCAAATGCCTGTTGAACTGTTCAGCCTCCAGGATACCACTGGACTTTTTCAACTCAGGAGGCAGAGAAGGGGTTGCCAATGGCCAGTCACTGAGCTGAGGGGTTGGTGAAACATCTTTAGCCTGTCCTCCTCCTGTAGCTGAATAAACTTCTGCTGTGAAATTAAAATCACAAATACACTTCTCAGATAACGATGCAATCATATGTAACTTCATACCATATCTATGTTGTCTGAAGGACAAAACTGTGCTTTATTCTGTCAACAGAAGCTGTCTGTATGACTGTACCATTATAAACAACCTTAAGCTCTTTAAAACATGGCATCAAATGGTAATATAACCTAAAGCTCTAACCCTTTGAATTCCAATGCTTTGTGTTTAACTTCCCTTCTGTGATTGGCTTGGCTAAGTCAATGGGACTATATTTGTGAATGGACATGTATTTAGAAGCTTTCGGGACCAGAAATGAAATAAGTCATTAATAAAGAACTACTCTTATTCCATACTTTCTTTCACAGGAAACATTTATATCCCTTGGGAAAAAAAAAAAAACAACAAAAAAGCTGCTTGAATGGACAGCTAACAAGCAGACCTTTCACCACTGTGAGGTAGGTCCCTACTCAGCTAGAGCAGAAGGAAAACAAGGGAATAAAAGAGTGCATCAGCTTTAGGGTTTTGGTTGCTTTTTTAAAAAATTTCTTCTGATATTAGTTGTTCCACATAATTCCAGAAGAAACTTGAGGAAAGAGCTGAGGACAGCATGTGTATATTGAGATTTAGTCTGACAGTCTAATTCTCTGTCCTTCACAGTCATCTGATCTCAATTATTCAATTCAACTTCTTTCACATTTTCCACAGAAAACATGCCTGAAGAAGAATCGCAACAAATAATTTATTAGAGAAAGGACACTACTAACTCTATGGCATTTTTCGTCCTGCAGATTATGAGTTTATTCTGCAGCATCAAAGTCAGTAGGACCTTTGACTTCTACATCTGGAAGATGAAGAGCATGGTTATTTTGATGTTATATTAATAGTCAGCTCTAGTGCAGAAGATCACCACCAGATGGTACATCAGAGGGAGAAAAGAACATCAAAAAAGGTCACTAAGGCAAAACTCTAATCTTGACTCAAAGTGACACATGTTCAGTGTCCACAATCAGAGAACAGAACCTTACTGTTAAAGATTTAATAAAAAATCAATAAAGAAGAAAAAATTACCAGCACTTAACGTCTCTCAAAGTTAGAAAAACTGTCTCCTGTAGATATATGCTACACTGAGAACAACAAAAAAGTGCAGATATACCTCCTGGAAATCACTCTAAGTATTCCATATTTATACTGCTATCAAGGCATAGATTTGGCCAAATATTTCTCTGTGTTAGGCCCCTTTGCTACAATTAAAGCAAAGAGGTATTTTTAATTCTACACACTACCTCAGGTAAACTTTGAAAACAAGAACATAAGCAAGATTTCTGCCTTACCTGCAGCTATTTGAAGATCAGCGTTAATCATTCCCAGAAGGCAAAGAAAGATTTTCCAAATGAAGCCAAACATACTTATTTGTGTAAAAAATAATAATAATAAAAAAACCCACAAATAGAAAAAGCAAAAGAAAAAAAAATCCCTTTTAGCAAAGAAGCTGTTGTCTTTAAGGTAGCATTGAAACAACCAAGACCGTTGCCCTTCTTGAAACTGTCTTGACATCACATTTTAGAGAAAACATTAGGTAAAACAAGTCAACCAAGACATCCTGGGAATGTTCTTTTCAAAGACAGTATTCCGCTTCAGTGAAGAAACAAGAAAAGGTGATCGAAGTAAACTCCTTGGAGCTAGCAGATGGACTGACACAATTTTTTAATTTTAATCTGGCCAGCTAAGCTCTTTACCAGAGCTTGTCATACCATTAACAGACAGTCCACACAAGGACAGCACCTTTCACATCTAATTAACCACATTTTCTCATTGGCCTTTGAATTTCTGCTCTTATTTAAAATCATGCTGACCACAAAACATCAGAGGGAGCATGCTAGTTGCCAGTGGGAGGTCTCAGTGTACTTTGTCTTCTGCTTGTGTAAATACATATATAAATGTATGAATCGCTTAAACACCATTGCATGTGTAAACACCAAAGCAACCTTTCTGTTTCTTCTGGTGACAGGACTGGTGTCCAAGTTTGTGCTAAAGGAGAAAGGCTTGTGCTGTTACACCACTAACCCTTGCATCCCAAAATCAGAGCTTCCTCCCTTCCGTAACACCAGGGCAAGTTGTGATTCTTTCATCTCTGTTCAGGTATTACCTGACACAAGCAGTAGGAACAAATTAGTATAGACAGCTGAAGAGATGATGAGCTAAGGGCAACTACAGAAAGGAGAGAGTCTAGGAAAGCAGCAGCACGAGCTGTTCCCCTCCTGTCCAGGGTCAGCTCCTTGTGGAAACGTGTATGGAAGCTGTTCTGCAATGGCAGACTGCATGCAGATGACTTGGAAAACTCCAGGGCTGTCTCCTGGCTGGTGCAACTCAGGACTTGCTGGTTATTGTGTTCAGATCAATCTGAACAAACTGCTATTTTGTCTGAAGTGACTATTTTTGGTTGTGGCTTTGTGTAAGTATTTCAAAGCTGGGTTCCCAAGGCTTCCCAGGTATCTGTCTGCAGAGCTTTTACACAGAGCTGCCTAAGCATACAGTGCTCACTCCTCTGTTCGAGTTGCTCTTCTGAGCTGCCAGCAGTTCACATACCAGGAATTATCTGATTTATTACACACACGACACTGACAGGAATTAAATAAAATTATCTTTGTTTTTAGGCTCTGTCTTCTGACATCTAACACATTCTAATTGGTATTTTTCAAAAGAGCAACATATGTTCTTTGTGTTGTTTTTTCCCCCATCACAAAACTATTACATTACACTTTCAGTTTAACCACTGAGCTGCTTAAACACCCCCTGTTTCCTTGGAATGAGACATTTTTTATCTATCAGGGCATCACTGTTTGCCCAGTCTGTTTGTGATGCTGGCAGCACTTATCAAGTGCAGTCACCACACCGGAGCTGAAAACTGAACGGCACAGGAACAGCATTGCAATGGTGCTCAGAACACATGACAACTAATCCTTTACAGACAATTCTCAGACTACACATACTTTAGTCAAAGTATGAAACCCAGTTAAAAGCTTTCCTGCAGAGTTTTTAGATTTATGGCACTGCTGTTGTTTCATCAGCGAAGTACTCAAAGGCACTCAGAATGTGAACAGTGTAATAACCATCTGCTTTACATCTCTGTCAAAATTTGTTTTCTGAGGTATGGCTATGTCAGCTTCTGTGTGATAGAATACTTCAAGAATTTAAATTCAGTTTTATTATTTCAAGCTATCAACTTTAAATTGATTTCAGTACTGAAATGTAGATTTGCAACAGCTGAGAATGTCCTACATTTACAACAGCAAAAGGCATAACTAAAAGCACAATCATAATTTATAAAGTTTCTTAAGCAAGCAAAAGAACTCTTGGGTTAGATTTCAAAAATAACTGAAAAACTCCTTGATTTCACTACAGCCTATACAGTAACATGTTGTACCAGAAAATGTGTAATTCTTCATTTCCAGCAGTAAAGTTGTATCTGTTCAAAACTATTCATGAAAAGCATATTTCTGCTGAATAATGAAAGAAATTAAATGTAATGCCAGTGACACAATACACTAAGGTCATTCCCTTACCTCCAAAAATAAAGACAGTTTTCTGACAGTTTATATTTCTGAGAAGAAATTATGTATGCTTTCATACAGCAAATGTGATTAGCTGAATTACAGTTCTCTACAGGTAATTAATGCTCACTGAAATTCTGCTACAGCACACATACCCTTCTAAATAATGTCCTTGTTGTTCAAATGCAATTTATTCAAAATTCTAAATACACTCATCTGTCTCTAAAAAATACAAAATAAAGCTATACTTGAATGAAAATGCCTCTAATAAGGAGCCACATCATGGCACACACTGACCATCTCCAAGCTCATGTAGTTTAATATTAAGATAACAAATTGCTTCCCATGACTGGATACAGCAACTGATTTTATGGCATTTGACAGGATTCACCAACAAAATTCCCAGTCAGTTTAGCTGAGACAATAAAACCTTTCCACTTGTTCAGTTTCTGTGGTTGCTGTTGCCAAGCATTTCACCATATTTTGCTTGTGCCTCAGGAGAGTTCTCTGGTGAATCAACCACCTCTCAAGAATAAACAGGTTCCGAGGCTGTTTAATCCTCCAGCTGACCAAACTTAGGCCCCAGAGCCTGTCATACTTCCACCTCTTCCATCATGGAAGTAAAGTATTTGGAGCAGAAAAATTAGGAAGTGACATCAACCAAATTAATCCCACACTTCATTTATCTTTTCTGTCCATGTGATATACATCTCTTCCCAGCATTCTTCCTTTTCTGAACTGTTGGTCAGAAATCTCTTACCTTGTTCTACAGTCAGAGATGATCCCAGTGTCTGTGCTTCATCTTTGAACAATATTTCCAGTTTCAGTTTGGTTGGACAGAATTATTGCTTTATTTGACTCATTTTCAACCTTGACACCTCTCAAGTCTCTTCTCTGTTTTTCCATCAGGAAAACAGTTGTCTTGGTTATTTTTGCTTGGGGGTGGGGGCAGGAGTGTTGGCAGAAGCAATATTCTGCTTCTTTGTCATAACCAAGATAAAAGTGTTAGTACTGTGGCCTTCAAGTTTTATTATTTTGCAAGGTAGTATTTACTGAGTAGTGTAAGCTCATCTCAGGGTCAAGTTCTAGAAGGCGAGTCCCACAAAAGCACAGATGGACTGTAAATATAACTTCAATTCCAGAGGAAAACCACAGTAGTCCCCAGATACTTAAAAAAAAAAAAAAAAAA
>VXBX01005325.1:968000-1011082 GCA_013400415.1 Scytalopus superciliaris
AAAAAAAAAAAAAAAAGAAAAAAAATCACACTTGCAAATTCACTTATTCAGTTCTTCATGAAATCTAGGGGTTTTTTAATATTTTTCCTTAAAGATTTACTTCTTACAAATGACTTTTCTCCCACCTTGTTTCTTGTGTTGTGCTTGCCAACAGTACCTTAAATAGATCTCCATGACTCAGATGCTTTCATGGAAGCCAATTTCTGGTCCCACTAAGCCAGAATGTAGCAGGTTCTTTTAAATAAACTGATAGCTACATTTAACACTTTGGGTACAATTGATTGCCTTGCAACTAAAATTATACAGCCTAAGGTAGAGAGCCTTGCAAAGACTGGTTTGCTTTGAACTTTCATGTCACTCATCATTTCAGTTGAACAGGGATTAATACAGGAAATGGAGATGAAGATGTGCAAACAGGTCCCTGAGTCAGCCTTACACATGATAAAAGTTAACTTTGGGGAATGCTGACAAATAAAAAGGAAGCACAAAGATACCTGGAGCGTGACTTCTTCCACAGGCACTTCCCAGCACTGACCACATCCCTGGTAAATGCAAATAGCTGGAATGGGGCGGGTTGCACCTGGTGGCCCCATAATCCCTTTGACAGACATTCGCCTTCAGAGACACATACTGTGTATATACCCTAAAAGCAGCAAGGTGACCGATCTTACACTTAGCTCATGGGTTATTTGTGGCAGCTGGGAAAAAGAATGGTAACAATCACATTCAGTAACTTCTGGAGATAATTTTAATATCAAATGCATTGGCATTCTCATAGCACATATGTAACAAATCTAAAAAGGCAATCCTTCCATGTTATAAAATCAATTTAGAAAATTTTATACTTTTGCTTTTAAACATCTACAAACCAGTCGATCTGAAAAAGAACAAATCACTTCATGATAAAAACTAACTTTACCATAAGAAAAAGCCCAAACTATTTTTCATAAGGGAACACTGAAAATATTCATCCATTAAAAAAGGTGTAGAGAAAGGGCACATATTCCTGCATTTTATCTTTCATTTGTTTTACAATAAATACATAAATTATCCTTGTAAGTAATGCTGGTGTTGTGCTTTAGGTGCTGAAAGACACGAACTCTGGGATGAGAGGGAGAGATGGGGGGGGGAGTGGAGGGGAGGACTGGTAGTGACAAACTACAGAATTAAAGTAGAAACAAAGACAAAAAACATACAGTAATTACACAAGGCTGCTCACAGCTACACAGAAGGTAACTGTTCAGCAAATTGCTTTGTGTTAGAATTGCCTCTCTCCTACAGAAAGAATGCTTCCTGGTTGGAGAAACAATCAGGGGGGTGTGTGGGGGGTGTTGGATGACTGTACAGAACCTGAAGTAATAACTGGATTTTCCAAATGCCAGGGTTCAGAGTTTTCTTGAGGGAAGGGACCCTGAGAATTCTTCAATGACATAAAAGTGTTCACATCTTTGGGTTGCCCTCAATTTTTATTTTAACTCTCTATCCTACTTCCAGCTTTAAGAGCTCTGGTTTTGGTGGCTATCTGCCACACAGTCCTTCTGAAGGGTAAGATGACACTTAAGTAAACTTACAGTGGGCAACAGAAGAAAGCATGCTCTTAATCACCTTCTATTGTTCAGTAAGTACAGAAAAGAGTATGCACATCAAAATGTTATTAAAATTTTATGTGACCACTGTTAGAGGAAAAACTACATAAATATGTATTAAGACAATGATAAACTTGTGCTAGTTTATCAAGTCTGAGTTCAAACACGCAATATTCAGGCATCTTTACTCAATTCTCCTATGCAAAGTATAATTCCTGTTTGTCTTAGACGTAAGTTACATATCTTGACGATGTGTCACATAAACATTGACCTTATTTTCAGTAAAACCCCTCACACTCTTGAGGTTGTTAAGCCACAGTCTCCTTGCTTTGCTGACACATGTGATACCATAAGATTTCTGGAAATTACTCCTGAAAAACAGGTGAACAGCATATTGTATTGGCATATACTTTGAGAGCAAGTTTGCTTCTGAAATCCAATAAGAAAAAAAGTAATAAAAAGTACTTTAGGAAAAAAAAAAATCTACTCTTCACTAAATTTAGAGTATTTCAACAGTCACTCTCAAGCAAATGCCTTCCACTTGTGGAAATACATTTTTATGAAGAAAATGATAGGGAGGGAAATAAAAAAAAAAATAACCAAAACTCATCAGCCTCAAATCCTGACATAATTTCTGACACACGCAGATTACATCTGTATGTAATCAGAAACAAAACAAAAAAATAAATCTCTAAAGAGAGTCAATATTACATCCTTAAATTAAAACAATACATAGCATTCATTCTATCTGTATCAGCTGCAAAGATAAAGACACGTACAGGATCAAAATCCTGTCTTCAGGGTCAACTGCTACATGACCATCCATGTTTACACAGGATTATAAAGAACAGGCTTCAAAAAATCAAACTATTTTTACATCCTCGTGGCACATACCTGTGAACAGCTTTCATATGCCAAACAAATAATCAATTAGCAATCCAAGTGCATTAACTTAACTTATATTTACACCCTAATCTACAACCTTCTCCCTTCCACCCCCTTTCCTGGCACTGTAAGACCACACAACACCATTGAAAAAAAAAAAAAAAAACAACCACAAAACAAACTTAAATAAATACACACTGAACAAAAAAATCCTTCTTGTGCCTCCTTTTTTTTCCCTTCCTTACAAGGCAGGGAGAGACAAATGCTGCTAAGCAGAGTTCCAGTTATTTTGTACAGCAATGTCCTTTGCCAGGTCTGCCTTATTAGATTTATTAGCTGCTGCTGCCACTATGCTGTTGAAAGTGCAGTTGCAAGATCAGGTCACGAATTTCTTCTCTTTTGCTTCTGATCAGCTGACGAGGGAACCAGTTCTCCAGATGCAGGGGCTCTTCAAAGTTAACTATGGGATTCTGGCAACAGAAAAAGGAATATTTACCATATGAATTTCCCAAATCAACCTTCAAAAAGAATGACAAACCCTTCCACCACTGATGAGACCAAGGAGGCACAAACAAATTTCCATGAGTGCGACAGGCTTCAAAGTCAAATTCCAGCTCCTCCATCATAATCACATACATACATACCCTTACCGAAAGGTTCTTATGGTAAACACCTGTTCCACTTGTTCTTATTGATCAGATGGCCAACAGTAGATGCCACTACTATGTCACCCATATTAGCCTGCTCTTTAGTCACTGCCTCTCAGATGGATTTGCATCCAAGTTTAGGGACAGATCCATGCATTCCAGCTGCTCTCTCATATCACGGGCAACTCTACCTCCTTGTCTTCCCTGCCAGTCCCTTCTAAAGAGCCTATAATCTATTTGCTGTAGCACTCCCACCATGAGGTATCCCACAACATCCCCATGATTTCAACAAGATCAAAGCCCTGCAACTGCAAGCAGATTTCCAGTTCCTCGCATTTATCCCCCACACTGTGTCCATTATTGCACAGATGCTTTGGAGTGACAATCTGATCTCCTACAGAAGAAAAACCTGTCCACTGCCCAAGGCCCCATACGAGGCTTGGCTTGCACAGGAATCTCAGAGAATGTGGACCAGACATATAAGCATCAAGCAAGCACAGCCACTCAAATGACAGAGTAAGAGGGCAGTGAACTGGATCAGGGTGAGGAAGACCTGGGGACAACCTAGAAGGCAGAGCCTGAAGCCCAGGATCTGCAGATGTTTGAAGGTATGTGCTGAACAAGAAAGAGAGGCTCTCTTAGCCATGTGCATTCCCTTTCAAGAATTCCACCCTCACTCTCTTTGCTGCCTGCAGAGCCACTCAAAGGCCAATGCACAAACTGACCAAAGTTTTAGATGCTACAAGAATTGATGGAAAGATACTTTTGTAACATCCATAGGGCAGGAATATGTACATGAAATAGACTCCAGATACACCCAAATACTAAGGGATATGGAGTGTGTCAATGTAAAAGCAACATTAAACTAAAAGGTCAGAAATGTTTGCTGACAGACAGATGAGCAACCAGATATAAAGGTCTCAGCCACTACTTGAAGAATGGGTTTCATCTCCTCTTCCTCAAACAGCTCTGACATTTTTGACACTGTGCATCACAGGCTTTTGTGTCTGGCTGTTTCTCTCAGAAGAAGGCTTTTGGGGTTTGAGGTAATTTGGTGGAAAGGGTAAGGTAGTTTCCATTTGTACCTGGAAAAAGCTTTCCACATATTGCAGCAAATAGACCCCACAATCACTGCTGTTATCTTGTTTAGGCACTCTGGGACACAGGTCAATCATTGTTGATTTATTGAATTCCCGATGCGTTTTTCGCTTAGCTTCCCATTCCACTTCAAGGTATCTATAAAACAAAGTGAACAGCTGAAATACTTGAGAAATCACTCCATTTTTGGGGGATATTACTCAATATTGTTCCAGAGCTGGCCAAAAAGCTGAAACAGTTTTAATCAATTTCTTTCACAGAATCTATCAAAGAAATTTATACAGTATTTTCACTATCCAATTTTCTATTGCACTCAGAGGCATCTCTACCACATAATATGCAACATACAGAACAAAGCATGATGTTACTTAAAAACAGTTCTTTGTGTTGAGTTTCTTCAAGCTATTAGGATTCCAGAACATTTTTAAATCTTAAGTAAAGGACTAACTCCAGCAATCTTTCCTAGCTATCACACAGATTTTTCCTGGATTCATCGTAAGAGGCCAGCAGTGTTTTTTTAACCTAAGAAAACCATTAACAAACCCCTCAGAACTCACTTTACAAACAACATCTGTTACTACTGCACCAATATAACCCTTGTAGCCTACTAGTGTACAGGGTATATAAAGACTTGTTGAAAACCTTAAGAGATCTCTTCTTTAATGGTTAGGACTTACATGTTATCAGGCTTTATACTCATTTAGTACTTGTGTTTCAGTAGCAACTCACTGCCTCCCCATTGTGGGCCTGCTACTGAATCAAGAGATGGGATTGAGAGCTTAAGGGTCTGACTTTCAAGGGCAATAGTTACCTATATTTTTCTCCTGACTTTAGTCACCCTTGCAAAAACTCAAGTTTGTGAAAAATCAAACACAAGGTCTGACTTTAGAGAATAAAAAAATAAATGTATTAAGTCAGACCTTGTGTTTGATTTCTAAAAGCTCTAAGTCCTTGCAATTCTGGGAATAAAAATACATATAAAACACTTAAAACAACTTTTGAAGAAAATGTTAACTGTGAAAAGGCATGAAATAATGCAAAGACTAAGACAGTTCAGTGAAGCACACTGCAGAGAAACTGAAAGAACCTGTGACTGCAGACTTCAGAATTAATTTGTTTGACCCTGACTGCTGCCCAAAATCAACTTAAGGAAAGAGGGATCATGGAACCCCTGCATCAATTGCCACAAACTTCTGTTTCCTGGGTATAACTGCAAACTGAAGGAATAAAAGGTGTGCTTCCCAAACTTCCCTTATCTCTCAACTCCATAAATCTCTACTTGTTTTCTGACTTTTTGTGACATCTGTCACAGAGTGTAAACACACTCTGGAATTTCAATCCCAGGAATAGCTCAGAGCATAGAGCACTAAAATAATAGATGCCACAGAGATTTTACATAATAATAAATATATAAAAAAATAAAAATGGCTATTTCCTTCTTCCTCCCAGACACATATAGTAGGGAGGCCTCTCTATTTAGTGAAAAGACAGTTTCACAAAAATTTCTGATTCTCATCTAACCCTCTCAAAGCATTTTGAAGAATTATCTTTTACCAGAAGAAGGTACTATTTGGTTGACAGATTTTTGTTTTCAGTGAAATTAATACAACAGAAGAAAGAGAACAATTCTCTTTAAATTCAAATATTTAACAACTTTTTAAAAAGTTGTTGAAAGACGTTAAAGTGACTAGGAGCATGTAAAAGTACTGAAAGTTTTAGGACATTCTTCCAATACTTACATACTTATCACATAATCATGACATTATACTTATTATTATATTTCTACTGTCCCTTTGCAAAACAAGTAATACCATTCCACTATAACTATACTGGCACCTCAAGCTTTCAGACACCTTCAGTCTAGTTTCTATATTTTTTGTACATATATGAATGGATTTAACACTGTAATTCTGTAAGTTCCATCAAAAAATGAACATCAGCCCTTTGGAAAAATCAATCATTTAAATTTCAAAGTATTAGTTTTAAAAAATGTTCTTCTACCCTTAAAAGCACCCTCAGTTACTCATCTGGATGGGATAAACCTTCCCACCCCTCAACAACAAAAGCCCATCTACTTCTATTTTTTTTCCAATTTTAAAAATTGACCATTTTACAGTTTTTGCATTACATCTGTGCTGCAGAACAAAGACAGACTTCCCATGGCAGCCTCTGTATTGTTGTCACAGTTTTCTTTGTCTTGATTCTTCATGGACTTTCCTTTAGCATTAGAAATATACACCTTTTTAGAGAAAAGTATTTTGAAAATAGAAATGACTCAGCGGCATCTCTTGTTAAAAGACAGAAACTGTAGTTACTTACTCTCTCAAAACTTGAACTGTCTTCTGCACAGAACTAGCTTTCAAAGAATCTAAGATGAGTATACAAGGCCTGGATACAACAAAAACAAAACCAAATCATTAGTCTTTCATTACCACACTACTGAGGAAATATTTTATTTGAATACAGCCTACCAAGAGCATCGGTACCTGAACCAATGTGGTAAAAATGGACAAATACCTACAGCTGCAGCTTTGTGACAAATAACTGAATTACTGCAGAATTTCTTAATGAAATTTAATGTTAGAAAACTAGAAAGGAAACAGAAACATACCTTTTACAAATCTGCACTTTGGAATTATTTAAGGAGATCTGAGAGAAAAGAAAAAAATAATCTTAAGAAAAACCCAACAGCAATTGTAAATTCTAATATTTTCACAGATTTAAAGGTAGCGAGACAAGCTCTCATTTCAAAAAGGCAGATTGATAAATCATTTTTAAAAACATGTGAAAGCATAGCAGTGCAATGTAAATAGGCAAAGACATGGGCTAATTAAAAATGCCTTGCACATACTGTGGGCCATGCCAACATTGTTAGCTACTGTGAAAAAGATGATGCAAAAATCACTTGTTCAAGTCTTCTATTCTTCAGAAATAGAGTAATACATTTCTGTCAGTACGAAAAGGCACTTACTTTAGAAATAGCTGAATCTAGAGCTGAAGAAGCAGCAATTTCATTGTCTCCTAGTACAAAAGAACAAATTAATAATTCTTAAGAAAATATTTTCTAACCAAAATATTTTTATTTTCAAGTTCCAGATTATTAGTATTCAAAACATGATAGTGAAGAGCTAATTTATGAACTAATTTTGAACATTCCCTTCTGAATGTTCAAATAGCACAGTTACTGAGGGTCTTCCTTCCTGATAAAATTCTTACTGAAATCAAGGAAGTTCCCAATCATCACTGATTTTACACGTCCCTTCCAGTACTGTCCAGAGTTGCAGACAACTTGCAGTCCTTGCTATGCATGGCAGTACAAAAACAAACTACATCCGCCTTGATATCCTAAAAAGTATCTTTTACATAATTTCCCTCCTTCAAGGATTAAGACACTATTAGGAACTGTATATGGCTTGACATAATTCTCTTCCAGACTACTTACCTTTTGAGAATAAAATCCTGCTAGAACCCATTTCTTCATCACGCTTGAAGAACATGGAACCCTTTCTTGTGTTCCCACTCTCTGACCAAAGTGGAGATTGATGGGGACACTCCTCATACACAGCTTCTTCTAACCAAGGGAAACAGATGACTGCAATGTACCAGTGAGACCTGCCCAGCAGAGGGGAGAGGGGGAGAAAACGTCAAAAGCAGGTAACATTTCATTCTCAAAAGGTTATGAAAAGCTTTTGTAATATTGAGAGCTCATGGACAAACAACCGTTCTGTGATACATAACCATCACTGCAGTGTTCCTTCATGGCATCTCATGCTAATTCTCTCATTCATTTGTTATTTTGCATTGTGGCATAACAGCACAAATCAGCATCAATTCCTTTGGGGGGGAAAAAAAAAACCCAACAAAATTCATCACAGCAATTTATCAATGTCAGAGCACCCATCCATGTAGGGAAAAAAAGAAAGTAATAGTTTGTGATGGTGATCCCAGTTTTGAATACAGCTAAAGGTATGGCACACCTTTAGCCTCATTTCTTTCTGCAGCTATTTTACATATGTACCTCTCAAGGACTCTTCAGTTTTACAGATGTTTCCATGTACAGGTCAGTTATTCAACTAGGTCAAGGCACGGACTATGAAAGGACTGTCTATTTACACTATGAGATGCTGTGATTCCTTTATAGAAATATTACTTAAGTGCACAGGGATCATCATAATGGCATGTAAATTATTTTGAAAAATATCTAACAGTAATTTTCAGTAAAACAAACACCAAAAGTGCAAAGTTTACTGATGACAACTGAATAAACATTTTATCTTTTGAACAGACTTCAAAATTACCCATTTCACACCTGTTACTTCTTCAGAATCTAAAGTGTTATGTCCAATGATCCAGCCTTATAGCCATAAATTTTTACCACCACAACATTCAAATATTTAAATCTTTAAATATCAGAAAAGGTTTTGAAAACACATAGACTTACTCCTCATTCACAGGCACAAAGATATAATCTTTATTGAAGATATTTATATGACGAGTCCATGTTCTTACTCTTCTGTGTCTTCTCTGTGCCACTCTAAAGAAACCAAATGACAACTGTTATTTCTTTTTGTTCTTTTTAGTTAAAGCATAGCATAGGAATTAGTATTCCTACAGCTTCCCAATCCCTCAATGGGTTTTTCATTTACTCTTGGAATTTCCCCACAGATGAAAAATAAACCAGCATACCACTGAGCCCAAGTGACTAACCATTCTTGAACCATCTCAAACTCTTCTGGAAAAAAAATTACTCACAGATGTGTGCCGGGGGTTCCACCTCACGAACGGGAATGAACTTCACACATCAATGTGATGCATATTCAAATCCAACTTTATTCGAAACTTCTACTGATATATATACCTTTTTTACTACCATACACACGTTTCTATATGCAAAGCAATTGGCTGGAGCCACAGTCCATCCACCCTTATTCAGATCATAATTGGTTAACAGTTAACTCACTGTGTCTTGTTATTGCTAATTGCCTAACTAATTATTTTTACTTTCTCATCCTGAGCTTATCACGGTTCCCTTGGCCTTCTTGGCTTTTCCCAGCCAGTAGCTGCACAGCTTGGATAAACACCAGGTGTTGTTATCTACACTCTAGCTACATTCTGAAACACTGTGTCTGCTCAAAGCGATCCCCACAGATGTGGAGGGATTTCTTGCAGTTATTTATCAAGTAATTATTATTTACTACACTAAAGGCAAAAATCTCACCTAAACACCAGTGTAAACCAAGACCTATAGTAATTTAAAAACATCCATGAATTAAGCTTTTCAAACCATTTTTGAAAGCCTGTCTAAACAACCTTATCTTTTGAAAGGAAAAAGCTAAATGCCTTGCACAGTGTCATGGAGCACACCTGTAGCAAACATCGAAGAGAAAGATTCCCTCTAGTCCTGACATTTAAATGTTGGAGCACATCTCATTTCCAGTTCTACAGACATAAAGCATGAGGAGATGATACCAAGAGAATAAGAAAAATCTGAGAGGAAACCTAAATTTAGATTTTTCACCTTTCTTAGTTTGCATGTTGAAATAGAAACCAACATTTCATAGAACTTGGCTCCAGCATGCTCTGAAAACACAATTCACTCTACTCAGGGGATATCCCTATTATTCTGATTCCATCCTCATCTTTGATTAAGAAACACCTCACCATAGAAGGAATGGGAGAAAAGGAGCGAGGAACAGAAAACCAGTTGCTGTTCGACTCTGCATGGGCCAGCACTAAGTGAAGACTTGCTGCAAACTTTCTCTGCTACATGACTAGAAGCACTGGGAACTGGCCTCTTTACAGCCTGGGAAAGCACCTATGAAAGGAACTTTCTCAATCTAATGCCTGAGTACTGTGAACAAAGTGAAGCAAAGGGTCTTCAAGGAGCTACATCAGTTGAGATTCATTTCATCTATAACAGTACACAGCCTGGTTTTTCACTATCCATTTATCCTAAAAAAACCTCACGGAAACAAAAAATCAAAATCCAAACCACCTGTAGTCAGTGAGTATCTAAGCCCAAAGACAAAACCAGAGTTTACAAAGCTATCTCCTAATCCAGAGCAGCTACAGTCCTTGAAATAAGATAAATTAAGAGTGCTGTTCCTGTTCCTCAGGAAGATCACCGACAGTCCAGCCTCATAAAAGGAATCAGATCAAGGCACAACTGCATTCTTAACATGGATACTTCTGTCTCCACCCCAGAACACTCTAAGTCAGAAGACAGTAAAATCATGGAACTGTCCCCTCTCAAACACAGTTATATGAATTTTTAGGACACCTTAGAGAGTATTAGAGAAATCACATCTTCCCTTTAACACAGCAGTGACTCTCAAACAAGGTGACACACCTCTCCATGCAGGTGGTCTCTTTTGCCAGTAGACTGCAAAACCTGTGGACTTCATTTATGACGATGAAAAATCACTTCACAGAGAAACAAAAAAACCCTTCAATAAGCTGAATGATGATGCTTATTGATGATAAGCTTATTGCTCTCTGTAACAACGTGAAAGCTTTTAGTGAGGTGGGTGTTGGTCTCTTTGCCCTAGTAACAAGCGACAAGAGGCAACAGCCTCAAGTTATTCCAGGGAAGTTTTAGATTGGCTATTAGGAAAAATTTCTTCACCAAAAGGGTTGTCAGGCACTGGAACATGCTGCCCAGAGAAGCAGCTGAGTCACCAGCTCCTGGGGTATTGAAAAGACATGTAGGTCTGGCGCTCAGGGACATGGTTTAGTGGTGGACTTGGTGCTGGATTAACAGTTGACTTGATCTTAGAGGTCTTTTTGAAGCTAAATGATTCTCTGATTTTATGAAAACAGAATGAATGTTACTGGCAGATCATCACCGTATGTTAAGTGGCAGGGCAAGCTCCACTCACAAACAACAGTGTTGAGAAAGAAGGGAAAGTGTTCTAGAAATGCTTCTACCGTTGAGAGAATCTTAGTTGTAAACACAATGTGATACAGGGTTCTTGAGGTGTTAAAGATACCTTTTTGTGAGACTCTCTAAATGCAACTGTGCTCATGTGTTAAAAAACAAAAGCACAAAGTTGGTATGGAATAAAATTTTCTTACTAAAAACTTGGCCAATAGTTTATTACCAATATGTAAAATGAAGTATGTGGTAAATCTAAAAATATTATTAATATTAATTTATTAAAATGATGTATGTCTTGCAAAACTGAGTTTATGATAAAAATACAGAACACATAACTTTCTGAAGTAAAGAGTCAGACAAACCTGGAGAAAGGTGGTAAAATTTCCCTTCATATTAAATATGAATCACATGGAGATTTTAAGGAAAAAATACCAGTATGCTTAAATTGTGAGTTACAACCTTTAACCACTAAACCTTTGGAGAACACCAATTACTGTTTCATGTACTAATTAGTATATGAACCGCAGAACTTCCAAGTGACATCACTAGATAGCTCTTTTCTGGTCATAATGGCACCTAAAACGAACTTACGAAACTTTGACATCCCCCTCGGAGTTTTTTTCTGTCCTGGTCAGGCACTTATAGAAGAAACTGCTAAAAATGTGTGTACGGTCAGCAAGATGTTTTGGTGCCTTCTCCAACAACAGGTATCTACCAAAGAAAAAAGAAGAAAATTATTAAGTTCTTTTTCTAGAAAGTACCATTACTGATAAAAAACCACACAGTTATTTTAATGACTTATCATACTTAGGTTATAGTTATTATCAGTTGCCTTCACAGCCACGAATCATGCCAAACTTTTCTCTTTCCTTTGTTTTAATTATTCACATGGGTGGACATTATTAGAGTGTGTAACAGCCAAGCAACTACTAAGAATGTAATAATTCTTCGTCCCAGATTTGTGTGCCAGTATTCAAGCTTCTGAATTTATTTTTAAAGTTAGGTATCTAGCCCTTGCAGTTAAGACAGGTTTGAAAACCTGATCAAATGCAAACCCTGGAGTGCCATATTCCTACATGTACAAATAGCATAATACAATATACAAAGGTCAGTACAATACATTGTCCATTTTACTTCTACAGGTTATGCATGTGAAAGTTAAGTCAAATATTCTACAAGTATTTAATTACTTCACTGCTGATAATTTCACTATAAGCATCAGCTTGAGTGTTTATTCTGCCACCCTCGAAAGCCAAAACTCTCATAATTGCAGTTACCCTACACAAGGTGCCTCCAGCTTCACCTGATGTCTTGGGCAACACACTCATGCATGACACATTTTGCAAAACAATGACAACTGAGAATGTGGGAATTCTAAAAAAATTTGAAAGCAGAGGAGCCTCTGCAATGATTGCATTACATTCTTTTATTCAAATCTTTCTGTTCTGTTGGGATGAAGCTACAGTTATGGAGAGGACCATGCCGCGTTACTTATTTCTAGTTCAGAGCAAAATACAATGGGGTTTGCTACAAAATCCCACTGAAACACTGTGTAACACATTTCCTTTCCCACTCCTCTAGACAAGGCTTCCTATTGCTCATAATTCCTGCAGCCATCTGAATGCCAAGTAAAATGGAATTCTTGCTGACAACTTTCAATGAACCAGAATTTTCTTAGGTCTAAGTCAGCAGGGTGAAAATAAATCCCAGCTTTAGGGAATGGTGGCCACAATGCCAGTTTTTGAAAAACTGCTTTCACAGGCAACTTTATCAGGATGGCATGGAGTAGCTAGGCCAAGCACAGCTGCATCAAAAAGTACTAGCTGTGTTCCTTTCTGCAGGAGATCTGCATCACAAGAGTGCCTACTTAATACTGCCCAGCACCTTCTGTTCTCTAAGGTCACCAAGAGACCCTTTTCCTCCAGTTATTCTGCCTGGCTTATATAAGTTCCTTAGAGGGACAAAAGGAATGAAATTTAAAATGATGAAACTGCTAAGAATACAAAAAAATCTTTTAAAAAAGTCCAACATAGAAATTCATCGCACTGCTACTTCTGAAATTCTCATATTGTGTTTAGTGACCAACACTTACAGTAATACTCAAATCCAGAAAGAAGGGTACAAGAAGGACTGTGATTACTTACTTAAGATAGAAATCAATGATGACATCATTAAGAAACTCTCCATATTCTAAGCACTCTAAATCTTCTCTTGTGACTCCCAGTCCTCCTTTTGCAGGTGGGGGTGGGTAAACAATTAAACTAGAAAACATAAATTGTGTAGTAACTGTGACAAACTGTTTTACATGACATTCTACTCAGTATGCTTCTTCATTTATCAATGTACAAGATTTTCTAGAGAGCATGCTAAAAGTAGTAGTTCTCAAAACTGTTGGCTAACTCAAAAATCTTTTACCATTTCTTCCTCCAAAAGCTACGTGTTACAAAAGAAATATTCACCCCAATGCACAATGAAACTTTGAGAAAAACTTTTGATAAGGAGACTACTTTTTACCCTCATCTTGTTTTTCCATTCCTGATGAAAGTAATTAAGAAATGGCTATCTAAAATGTGAATAGATAGTAGGTGACAAATGGTCTGAATGAACAGAGATTTTCTACAAATTAAGACTCCAACAAGGACTCCCATGTTTACAAGGAGAGAACTTGGGCTTACACCTCATGCAGCATACATATTGCATGTAGATTGAAACTGCCTATATTACCTTTACCACTAGTATTTAAAATGTACATAAAAGGCTCTAGATTAAAAAAAAATAAAATATTAATTGGAACCATGAACTGAGCATTTTTGCTGTTCAAGAAACAAACCCAACTGTGATGCTGTCAGTAAAAACAGTGACAGCAAAAGGCAAAAGTTCTTAGGAGCAATTTACTCCAGTAATGTTTTCTGTACTACAAGTATGAGGACTATGAGGTAAGTGCAGACAGAACTGAGGCATGTCAGTGCTCTCCCAGCACCTTGCTGCACTAATGGCTTTTGTTAACCACGCTCCAGTACTAACAAGTAAATTGCATGACAAACCAGTTATAAATACAGTGTGACACAATGAAAGAAAACATGGCTTAGATTTTTTAAAAGGCTCAGCTTAAGTTAGAAATAGTTCTGCTAAGATGGACTTAGATGGACACTCAGAACTCATGAGGTCCCTGCCCTTCCCACTGATACACTCATGATGTGACCTTGTAGTCACAGTTCAGGTACTCTTTAATTTCGGTGAGATTTTCTATCATCCTGTAACACATCCATTTTTCCTGTTAACTATTAGGATGGAAAAGGAGTAACTACACTTAGGCTTGGGGATATTTTAGATTTCTAGAGTAACTTGCAAACTACACTTTCAAATCAACTAGAAAATGGTAGTTAAATGATGGCTTTTATTCCAACCATTTATTTACTCAATTTCTTTTATTTTCACTTTCTCATATGAAATATTACTTACTTTTTAACTGCTCCTGTTTCTCTTACTTCTTTCCATTCTTCATTCAGTGCAGAGGACAAAGAGATAGAATAGCAACCACTATTCTGCTTATTTGCAAGAGCATAACTGGGCCTGACCACTTTTAGTTTTGATTCCTACCAGAAAAAAACACAAACAATAGTAATAGTAAATACCATTATACAGCTTGATACATAAAGCAAACCAGACAAAACCCAAGACTAAAGCCCATAGGAGTAACCTGCATCACTGAAGAAGACTCTTGCTGGAGAGCAAAAGTGTAAACTTCAGGATTTAGGCAAACATGCCATTGCTCAGGCAATAAAAAGGTAATCAATCTTTTAAAATGATGACATGTCTTAGTTCATAATCTCTGTAAAACTGTCCAAACATTATTTAACCATGATGTTCTGATGCAGAACTGGTTTTGGAGAAGAAACCTGACCTGAAAGGATGGATACAAGTATCAGACTGTCTTACTAGGAGCTGCGTATGCTTGGAAGGTTTGAAAATCCAGCCCTTAAGCAATTTGCCTGAAAAACAGTACAGACTGGAACTGGCTGGCTCCCTTCTTATGTCCCCAGTTTCATGGATCATATTGATCTGTGGTCTCTGTGCTTTTTACTAAGGGGAACAAATATATGTAAATTCTGAAGTGACAATGATGTGGGGTTGGATTTAGACATTTACTCCTCAGAGAGATTAAACCATGACAACACATTAACTTGCACAGACACATCTCCCCAGCCACCTGAGGAATCATTCAGCATTTCAAGCTGCGGAGATGCCACAAGTATATCTAGAGGTATCTGGAGAGCAATATACACAGCTCTGCTGCACTTCCAGCTCAAATGAAAAATGTCTCTATCACTCATTACTTGATTAAGTCCCAACTTGCTGCCCAGAGACACCAGAAGGGCAGAAAATCCCTGTTGTAAATATACACAGCCATGAGTCAATCTAAAGCATCAGTACTTGCCCCTTGCTGGTGAGGACTACACACTACCCCTCTGTGGACACAGTTTAGTTGACTGCTAATTCTGTAGCAATCATGACTATTTTTTTTTGAGCTATGGTTTAAGAAAAAAGGCTGATCTAAAATTTACTAGAATGTGCGACTGCCAACAGGTGGTGATGAATAAAGCAACAGCTACACACTAACCTGAACTGCAGGCTCATGAGCATCTGAGTTATTCTCTTTTGGCATATGTTCCTTTAGTAGATTCTTATGGTAAGTTATGAAAGAGCTTTCTTCAGGGGAAAGATCCTTAAACAAGGGTAATGCTTGTTGCAAAGACAAAAATTCAGCAAGATCTGGTGCTCTGTTCTTCTTGCTCACAGCTGTTACCAGTTCAGTCAGTCTGTCTTCTTCCCATTCTGAGAGTGGTTGGGACAGTTTAAGAAATACAAATTCACTAGATTTGGCTGGAAAAAGGAGAGAATTGATAGTATTAACTATTATATTATGTGATAAGACCTTGTCTTCATACCCACAAAGGAGCACAGAGAGACAATGGCAGGAAGGGGAGCCCAAATAATACCCTACCAGCTTCATCACAGGGGCCACCAACCCACCGAAGGCCCACTTCCACAAGCCCAGAGGAGCACAGGGGCAAAAGGGCATGTAGGAACCCAAATTATGGACTGTGAATACACACACAGTCTGGGCCCTTCCAAGGCTGTCCTAGGAAAGTCTGAGCCCAAGAGTCCAGGCATGAAACCCATCAAGATTAGTCGATGCCAAAATACTTTCTGGACTGATAAGGGGCTGCTGCTGAGTTGTAAAGCACACGTGATGGAATGCAAGGGAGGAGTGTTTGGGGGTTGCAAAGGACTTAATATGGGTTATTTAAGGGAAAAACTTAAGGCAGGCAAAGGGAGGTATTTGGGTGATTGAAGGAAGAAGAAGTGTGGCCAAAGAGAGGGCTAAGGACATAAAAAGGACCAGTCACATCTTTGCTGGCCATTACACTTGTCTGGCCATGCCATGTGCATTGATCAGCACAGCCCATCTTGTCTTCTTATTAAAGTCCTTTCTAACTCTCCAGGGTGAGGAACTCCTCTGACCTCTCTCAGGCTGTCAGATACACCATGTTATATTCTCCTCTAGTATTAACACACTAAGAAGGCAGAGCAGAACGTTTCTCCAACAAGAATGTAACTAAGGTAAATAAACCCAAGATTAAAAGATGCCTCAGAGCTTCTTACTTGAATTCCACTTGTTTCACTGGGAACTGTGTCTACAGAAGCTACCACTAACTTCAATAAGCTTACATTGAGTAAAGGTAGCGCTCTGCTAAAATTTCACTTAGTATTTTGCTTCAAATTACTTGTATTCCTTATGTTAATTTAATATTACTTATACTTTCTCTTCATACAGGTGGTGACTGTACAGGGAATACGTACTACTAAAGCAGGATTCTTCCACTCTGACATCACCATTTTTGTAGATATTATTTTGCAATGATTTTGCTTATGTAAAAACCTTGTATGATGCCACTCTGAATATATGAGCAAAATTTATACTCAGTTTTACAGAGCTTTATGCTTCAAAAATAAACAGAGCCAGCTCATAAAACTGTAAAGACTAAAGAGCCCATTTGGTCTTTAGTGGAAATCTTCTTCAATAATCATGCAATGGCTCAAGGAAGTCTTGTCAATGATGAACACAATCTCTAGTTGCCAAACCTATTGTCTGGCATATGCAATACTCAAGACTAAGGACAAGTAAAACATCCCATATATTTTAAAGTTAGGGATGCTTTATACACAAGTCTAGTTACAAGGGCTTTCACAGAGATCACAATTCAACTGTCTTTTTAGGTCTTTTTATTAAATAGCAGTGGTTTCGAACCACATTATGTTAGATTTTTGCTTCCAAATTCAAGTACAGTGAGGCATTTTAGAAAAGCGGAATGACCAACTTAAAAACAAACGACAACTTAAAATAAGCACTTTATTGACATGCCATATATTAGACCCTTCCTTTACATTTAAGGAAAGAGATTACTCACATGGCTTGCTGGTAACTAACTTCCCCAGTTGGGTTTCAGTGTTTTCTACATAATCCACAGACAACCAAAGAAAAATTATAGTTGTTGAAGAACAGCCACCATCACTTCTCCACAAGCCAAACCTTCTCAGATCCAGAGTATCCACTGTCAGCTTAACGTTCCTATTGAGAGCCACTGTAGAGAACAGAATTTAAAACAATCATATCTTTAACAGCCATAGTCATACATGTTACAGTAATCACATGCTGAGATGTAAGTATGATCAGAGTTTATTAACACAGTACTTGTATATTTTATTCCTGGCATTACATAAAATATTAAGAATTCAGTACTTAGAACTATGTAACATGCAGGATTCTTCGTGAAAAAATTGTATTTTTTTTGTCAAAACAACCACAGTAAACACCTGCAAATATAAAAATTAAAAAGTATTGCAAATCATGATTTTACTTGCTTTTAGTCAATCTAATTCAGAATTGCTCACAAACCTTCTCCTAACACACATCATCTTTGGAAAACCAACATAATGCAAATCTACAGTTATATTCCTCTTAGCTTTAGTGAACTCATATATTTTTGTTTAATAAACCTAAGGGTATAAATCCCTAATCTTAAAACACTGATGTTTGACCTCAAAAACAAGCACAATCATATTTACTAGTCCAACATCTAATACATGCAGGAATATGGGAGGCAAGGCCATTAAAACTACAAGTTCACTTTAAAAGTACAGGAAACTGCTAAGTTATAAGGCTTACACTATAGACACCAACACATACTTATTGAAAATATAAATAAGTAAAAATTATCTAATGTCTTTGTGAATGGAAATAAGATTATAAATTATTCACAATAGGAATATATACTTAGTATTTTAATGCAATACTTGAAAGATACATTTAAGAGAACCCTGAAGAAAAAGAATCAATCTCTTACCCTGGCATGGGATCAAAATATTCTTCGATGTAAACTGAAATAAGAGTAAAAAAATATAGAAATTAGTTTGCTTTTTACAATTTCAGTAACACAATATAAGAATTTTTAATTACCTGCACATCTTTCATTATAACCAAATAAACTGAAAATAATATAATAGAATCATTTAGGTTGGAAAACACCAGTAACCATTAACCTAACACTACCAAGTCAAATATGCCTAGTCTGAGACTTCGTACTACCTATTTCACCTAAGAGAACACTCCTAGAGACATCCAGCAGAATTAAATGACAGCAAATTACTTGCAGAGATGCTATGCACTCAGAAATAAACAGAAAGTTGCAGAACTGCCTACAGGCTTCTTAAGAAAAAAAGATGAACACTTGGGACAAAAGGAGCTGAAGTAACCCATGACAGGCTGTCAGTTGCACTATTTGAATTAAGAGCACAACAGAAATGGTTCAACACTGGGTGTTACTTTGCTATTTATAATAATCTTTGAATTAAAGGCCTTGAAAGATTCCACTTGTACTGCTGCTGTGTCACAGAGACATAGCTAAATAAAGAGTTCTTTACTGTAACTTTGACAAAACATTGTCATATACATTGACAGAAGAGGTTTCTCCTACACTACCACAGTAAGCACAAAGTTGTGTTTTCCAAGGAAAATGTCTACTTTACATCTGAAGCACTGATTCTAAAATTATTTCAACTCATCCTTCAAACTATTTTGGCATGAGAACTGATGCACAAAAGTGCTGTTTTGTGAACACCTAAAATTTTTGTTATCACAATCCAAGATTTTAAGATGTCTTACTCAAAGTAAAAGAAGAGACACAAGTTGAAACATTTCTTTTTCAGTTGCAATACAGAGAATGAGCCTGGTCAAAGACCTGTTGACACTTCTGAAGCCGGTACTTCATTTAAGCACATTTTCACTCATGTTTCTACACCTAGTGAGTAGCATGTTGCCTATGAACTAATGGTTTAGCACTGATTTAATACTCTTTAAAGCCACAAAACAAGGAATTTTCTGGTTAAAAGGCAAAATTAGAGAACAGTATATATCTAAACTCTGATAATTACAAATTACTTTATTCTAAATCATTACTATTTCTGAGAAAAGTAACTGGTGTTTCTTTCAAGTGATATTACTTGGCCACTAAAATGGCCATTATTTTCTGTTAGAATTCATTAGAAGCTTCCCCACTATGACTTTTCTTCAAGTATAGAGTTTATACAGAACCTTTACCTCTGAAAACTGTAGCCACAGAAAATCAGTTGGCTTTTCTGACAGCAATCCAAATGTACAAGGTAATGAACTACACACTCCATTGCTTAGCCAAAGGAATTTGATGCAACAACAATCAAAACTCAGTGCTTCCACACCAAGTACCACTGGCTTTGCTTAACCATTATTTAAAAATTAAAATTTCCTTAAAACATCATTACAATAGAACAACTTACCGTAGCCAGACCTCTTGATAGGCATTTATATTTCCCAATGTATAGACTATCAAATTTAATATCCAGTGATGGGTTCATCTGTCTTTTATGTGTGCTTCCAGAAGGTAATGTGATCAGACATTTATCTTCAACTGACTCTGTTAAACACTGGAAGAACAAGTATATTTACTGCAGGGCTTTAA
Source organism: Scytalopus superciliaris (assembly GCA_013400415.1). NCBI lineage: Eukaryota > Metazoa > Chordata > Aves > Passeriformes > Rhinocryptidae > Scytalopus > Scytalopus superciliaris. The sequence continues at coordinate 988,153 of VXBX01005325.1, forward strand.
GTTAGATACTTGCCTCCAGTAACCTTAGGATATTTTTCATCATGCTGGTAAGAATATACTCCCAAAGCCAGCTTCCAGGCAAAAAATTCCGTATTAAAAAGCTGTAAGTGTTACTACATTCATTACTGACAATGTCTGTAAGGGCCTCGTTTCACCTTCATTGCCAAGACATGATCTGTGCTCTTCACTAATCTAGAGCCAAGTAAAAACTCAAACAGAGCAACAAAATAAAACCCCTCTTCATATCAATGGTTCAGGATTCAATTCAATGTTTACAACCAAAATGATGCACCTGTGAGCAGAGAGATAATGCAAATCCAGATCAAGCAAGCAGCACAAGGCTAATCAAGTCCAAAATGGGGCAACAACCTTTATAGCTAGTTCTAGATTCACATTTTACTGCTAGCCATGCAGGAGAGGGAACTTTACCGTACTCTGCTGTCAGCAAAGATCCCTCAACTTCGCCATGCACTGAGTTACAACAGAGGACTGGCTGACAAGAAGAGGCTACAATCAATTTAAGACATTTTGTGAAAACAAATTTTTCACAGATGTACTTTCATCATGTCCATTTATAGATTAGGTTACCATTTGATCCTTCCTGTTTTCTGATATTAAACATTTCCAAATGTTTATTTTCAAAATAGGAAATACTGTTTTGCAGAAACACTGAAGCTTCAGAGCCAGAGAATTCTGCTTGTGGCTGGGACAATAAACAATAAATTTCTACAGCAAACATTGTAGAAATAAAGGATTGGCATAACAACACCTAGACCAAAAACTAGATTACCTGCTCTGTATGACTTTCCACCTTGTCTTCCATTTGCTTGGCTGAGAAGCCAGACTGTTGGTCTGTTTCTTTGATTTCGGTGACATTATCCTGCATCAGCTCCATGCATTGTGGTTCAGAAGGTACATCTTCATCATCACTGGAAAGGATGACTGAAGAGGGGAAAGAAGTATACATGTACTACAAGACACAGACTTGAGAGTATTTCATTCATTGTAAATTTCAGACAGGCAAAGAATTCTCTCTTGCAGTATATAATACCAAGGTACATTGCCCAAACCAGTCAAGATGTATGTGTACGAAACAAGTACCGCTCTGTAACTTTATGAACATTTTTTATACAAAATCCTCAAAATTATATGGCTATGAAAAGGAACAGGCCACAACTCAGCTGCTTCTATCCCAGCTTAAGCTTCATTAAGAAGTACAAGCTCGATTTTCCATAGCCACAAAATCAGCCGCAAAATAAGGACTGGGATGTTAAAATCTTGCTGTCTATCCTGTTTCTCAAGTACAAGACCCTCTGACAACAGGAACTGTTCTGTAACCTGCACAATGCATTACACACAATATGACCTCTGTCTTCAATCTTTCGTTCCATTATTTCAACTCGTCAGTCAGGCTCAAATTCTAGTACCTAAGAGTCCCAACAGTGATTGCCAGCAGCATGGATACAGTACATACTTGGGTCAATGGAAACAAGTTGCTGATTACCCCTGCAGATTCTGTTCCGCAGCTTGCTCAGGTACTGTGATGGGTCCATCTTTAATTTCCCAATTGTGCTAAGGCGTGGGAAAATCACATCCTCACTGGTGGCAGAGAGCTGTTTCTCTGACACATTCCTGGGAGGAGGCTCTGAGCCAGACTCCTCTGTGCGGCTGTGAGCAGGCCTTAAGTGGTTGTGAGTGCAAGTGCCTTTCCAGTCTCTCTCCAGTGGCTGGGGAATACAATCCGGCACCAGAATAGTATTAGATATGGGACCTTGTTCATTCTCAGAGGGTGCTTTGCAGCCAGGAGTTGAACTCAAACTTTGCTTTTCCTAGAAACACGAATCAGAGACAGGATATAAGTTTATTTCTTGACACTTCTAGATGGTTCAGATCAGTGATCACTGAGGCTTAAATATGTGCTAGAAAAAGTGATTATAGTTTAACATAGACATTTAATGCTCCAGTCAGGATAATTTCTCATATCCTAATGGTTATTACTATATAAAGGCGTAAGAGACAAGCTTTAAAAAGTTTACTATGATCCCCATTTGAACTGAACTGTGTCTTATTTTTCACAAACTCTCTCACTGTCTGACACTGAATGACCAAGAATCAGTGATGTTTATTACTTTCCCACAAGTGTGCCTTGGTCAAATGGGTTAACAGGATTCAGCAGCTGCCTGTCTCTGGGAGGTTTTAACCAGAAGGTTACAGAGATGCCTTTATTGTATTCAATGCTTGAATCTAAATCACACTTTGTACTGGACTGATTTCCTCAGTCTTTTGTTTATTTGCTTGGGGGGGGGAGTTCTGTTTGCATTTTTGCAAATTCTTATGACAGATAAGAAAACTTTAGGGAAGAATACAATAGACTGATGAGAAGGGAGAAAAGATGACATCTGCAAGATTTCAACAATCCCAGGTATACTTGGTAATTTTTGTATTAAAGCCTCTAATTAGTCCATAATTCTGTATCCTCTGTGAAAGAAGCTTCACTTAAGCAGCCAGATGTCTTATTTTCAAAATTGCTGTAACACATTCTTCTCTTTGAAGGAAATACTGTCATTCATCTCTCACAACATTTTTGCTACAATAAGCATAATCTCATGTTGTGGACAGAAATACATTTACTCACTCCTTTAGATGCATCACTGAACTACTTTCCCTCAATGCATCTAACCTGCTAATACACCTGTATAATAAATCCTACTTATTAGAATAATTCTTTTATTTGGGATGCTACTAATGCTGCTACTGAAGTGCGCGTGCACAAACACATACATTAAAATTAAGTGTAACTTACAGAGAGTACAAGTGATTTTTCTGGAATGTGTGCATTGCAATCGTCAGAAATATGGCCACTATATCTTCTTTTCCTTTTCTCAGAATCAAGAGAGCCCATTTCCTTCCGACTACGAGTAGTGCTGTTCATGTGTCTGCTCCTCTTCTCCAGTTCATCATAGTGCTTGTTTTCTGTGTCTAAAAAGTAAGTGATTTAACAGATTATTCTTAAAAAGCTTTACATTTCTTCATATCCATTATGTCTTAAATAAAATGCATGGAAGCAAGTCGTTTCCACAGGTATCTTTGATAGTTCTTTCCTTTTTTAATTGTATGTGGCTGCCAAACATATTCCCTAAAATAATTCAGGAATATTAGTATTGCATAATTACTTAAGATAAGGGTATAACCAAAATCATAGTTCTCTTCCAAGTAAGAATTAGCACTTCGTACTCAGTTTTTCTTTAATCTTCTGCCAGATGGAATATTCTCAATTGCCTGCTCTAATCTGGAAATATTACTAACCAATATAAAAGGCAGTACATTATCCCTGTAGCATAGAGGCTATAATTCCTCAGCAGTGAATACAAATATTGTCAAAGAGCATAAACATTTTAGCAGGGTTCACAAACCATTTGAGCATTCTTAATGGATTACATTCTTGATTTTATAAAAGACATTTTAGAAAATCAGGATTATAACAGTGCAGTGAGGCTTCCCTCAGTTTAAGTTTTCTTCCACAAATTTGATTCACCATATCTTTATTTCTATTTAAAACCAGGCCTCTGATATATTTTACCATACCTGTAAAAAACTGCACATTGAGGAAACACATACACTGCGTGCAACACTTACTGTATTTCTATGCTCTCCCTAGAACACCAGACTAAAAAAGGAAAATACTCCAACAGTCTCCAAAATTCAAACTTAAATGCCAGATGACTGCTCACTACAAACCTTTCTTCTGCAGCTGCCGCCTTCTTAACGTGACGGCATTAGTTTTTCCTGGTTCCTTAGGGGCCTTGGTGAGTTTACACAGTTCATCATCCGTCTTTCTCAGGCAACATTCAGACCTGCAAATAATATTAACTACAATTTATCTTCACTTTTGAAAGAATACTGAAAAAAAAATCCCAACAGAAACAAACTTCTGCCTTTCTCATAAATATGTGGACCTCGGCAAATGAAACACAATTAATTCAGTCCAACTGTGGAAATACACAGATATTCTAACAGTGTTAATGAAACAGATGCTTCTAGCAAGTGCAAGTTATGAAAATACGACATGCTTGATATTGGACACAAATATTATTTTGCTGTAAGGAGTGACTGCAACAAGAACACTTGAGAAGAAAAAGAGAGAACAGTCAGTTGTAATGAACATGGTGGCAATGAGACAATGTAGTATATTTTTAAGTTAGATTCAGAACTGCTAATAACATCCACTGAGTAAGATCCTGCAATGAGAAATTATTTGAAATAAAAATTCCTGCTTGAAAGAACCTGAAACAGTAACTTTGAAGGAGCTGGGGGAGGATGGGACATGGAAGAGAACGAAACAGAAAAGGATAACAGTACTCAGTCCAAATGGATTTTGTGTTCATTGCTTTATAATGTGCCTAACTCAGAATGTTGCAGTCTCAAACTTGCAAAGAGCTACGTGTCCGTCACAATGACTGAAATCACTGACAGCTGAGCTTGGACTCATAAAGAACATCAACCACCATGGCCTTCTCTGACTAGATAGCCGAAACTGTTGGACACTTTCTGAACAGATGCCTACTCTTCAGTGCCTCTCTGTAGATTTCAGTGTTGTTGCTCCTTGGGAATACTGCAAAGACAAATAAAAATTTCCACAGTGCTTTTATACTACAGTGATGAACAGTATATATAAGCACTGTGAAGAAATTACTGACCACCTTTCCATTCACCAAGAACTATGAATTGGACCATACACAGAAAAGTGTTCAGTAAGTGGTATCATTGATTCTGTATATTGAACAAGACAGTCTTCCATAGACCAGGTAGCTCTAGCTCTGGAATAACCTCGCTATAAAAAACTTTATTTTGGAACCTACATCTCTTTCTCAACTTAAATATTTGTATGTGCAACAGGTGTACAGATATGACTGCCTTAAAAACCACACAAAACATCAAGTGTTCTTCAGCATTTGTTTTACACCAACATCACAATTCAGGCATTTCAACAATAGAAAGCATCTCAACAGGATGTTATAACTAACAAGCTTTCTTAAACATGTTTACTTTATACATAAATTCTGCACATTTTATTTGCAATTGCAACCTTTGCTGGCAATTCAGTTAACGCACCCCTTAATGGATATATGTATCACCTATGAAGCTATGGCAGCATATACTATCAAGTGTTCCTGACAGCCATGAGAAAGAGGTGCTTTGAACACTTTAAACCCTAAGTTTATTTACATTTAAAACCCACCTCAGACTCATTAGTTATACTGATAGGTCAGCGGTGACTTTAACAACCGCATTTTACATTGGCTTGCAGTGAACAAGCAATGCAAAATCCACCAAATCTGTAATACCAAAAGCAAGAAAGAAAACAGGGAACTTGCAGCAAGTTCTAGCTGGTAGATACAAGTTATTACCACCCTGTTCTGATCACACACAGTTCTTTGACTTGATCTGAAATTTCCATAGTACAAAACTGGCACAATTTCCAGTAAAACAAAGCATGCATTCTAGCCACTCTGATGACACGAAAGACTCTCTGTATGACCATGTGCACATACATGCACTACTTTTATAAGGGGAGACCTTCTATTCTCCTCTGAAAGAAGAGAACCCAGAAGAATCAGTGCACGTATTTTACTTACAGAGAGGTGACCAGGATCAAGCCATGACTTTGTTGAAATAATTCCTAAATTCTCCATTTCCCATGTGATATATATTAAACTTTGCACTAATGTGCTGGTGACTGGAGAGGGGTGAAAAATCATCCTAGTGATGGTTCCTGCTAATAACAAGCCTCTTACATAATACATTAGAAAACTGTGTGACAGGAACAGAATGTTAACCATTCAAACAACTTACCACTTCAAATCTAAAACAATATACCAACTGCTGAAATTACTAGTTCAAACCATTATTGTGCTTAATATAAAATTCAACAGCCTCCCTCCAAATACGAGTTTGAAACAGAACTCAAGATGTTTTCTCATATTTAAATAGAGGAGTGCATGTTTTCCTCCCTATAAACCCACTATCTTCCATCATCCAAAATGTCATCAAGTGAAAAAATCAGGTACTAAAACTAAAACATTTTGCAGTAAGAGAAACTAAAAGACAAGACCCACAAAACACCCTCCAAAACCAAACAAACCCCCGACACACAATTTGAACAAACTCCTCACACTTCACTCAAACTGAAGTTATAGAAAAGTATTAGCAATAAATGTAATATTTAAAATGAGACAGGCCAATACAATTGTTCTATCTAAATCCGTCATTTAAATTGCAGCTGTATCAGGTTAATTTAAGCAGCAATGGGTAATCCAAGAGGAAAAAAAAAAAGAGAAAAAAAAAAAAAAAAAAAAAAAAAAAAAAAAAAAAAAAAGGAAAAGGAATTCCTATTAATTTCAATTCTCTCAGAATGAGGAATGTGACTTACTTTTCTCAACTTTTACACCTGGGAACTGTTAATTACTCCTGTCCTCAAAAAAAATTCTTCTCTTCTTCCTCTTTCTACTTTCTTCCCCCAAATTTCTTGCTAAATTTTCCTGTGGAAAATTTGCTGTTGAGCAAAGATGTAGCCATAACAGACAAGAGGAGACAGCTTACTCTGAATGCAACAGCCACATTAGACCAAAACATTGAATAATAATTCTAATGTTTGATTTCCTCCAGTTTTGTATGTCAAGCATTACTGTAATGCTCAGTCAACCTAAATGTAGGAAGAAAAGAGGAAAAATAGATGTTAAGTGGTGAGAGGACACACAGAGCCCTTGAACAATGTCACCCTGTTAGGACTGAGACCACTTGTGGGTTAATGCAAAAAGAAATAAGCTGTTACAGAGAGGAATTTGGAAAATTTTGTAAAAGGAGTTAACTGAAATCATGCTAGAAGACATTAACAGCAACAGGAAAGTAAGATTTTAGTTTTGGACACAAAACTAATTTAGATGTGTTTGAATTACTTGGGCCCTTTCACAAAGCAAAACACTGATCTACTGCAACCAGAAGTTCCAACTAAGGAAGAAAAGCAGCCCATTATCATCAGATCCAGCAAATCAGAGCAAATGCAATGTTCAAATGGCTCACTGGAGAAGCATGCTAGTTGCACTCAGGAAACTGATCTCCTGATTCAAGACAAGAGTAGAATAAAAATTCTTTCAGGGAAATTCTTTTCCATTTTAAAGCTGCATTTCAGGAAGACTGACAAAATCAGCAGTAACATACCTTTCAGACAGAAAAGAACTTTCATGAGGAGAACTTAATATTTGACATGTCTGTGGGCTGGCAACAGATGATGAGGGTAGTTGACCAGATTGCAATTTGTCAGCAGCAGGTAAATTTGCATCAATTATTATGTGGCTGTCTATGTACTTTCTTCCAATTTTTGTCCTCAGGACGTTCGTCAAGATAACTTTGGGTTGCCTGCCATATATATATAACAATAAATCATGAATACTGCACTGAAATCTAGAGAAAGAAAGTTCTTGTTAAATTCACATATCTTAGAGGCTTGATAATCAAACATCAATAGTTTCAGTTCCTTAGAGACAAAAAAAAGAAACCAATCCCATTAAGAAATTTGAAATACAAGTAAGCAGATAAACACAAAAACGCAATGAGAGACCAGGGTAAGAAAAACTAGCCATATAATTTCACCTGAGCCAGATACAATTCACACTGCATTGCCTCTAACACATCGTGCAGTGCTGTTTACTATCTGGTAAATGCTAATCTCTAAATAGCTTTCATGTGATATCTCTACACTTTTCACAGAACTCTCAGGCAAACAAGTTTGATTTTCCTCTGAACAAGAAGCCTCCAGTAAAACAGACTGAATTTTCTCAGGCATTTCGTGAACTGGTAGAAAAGCGTGTACACAAAAAGGTAGCAACAGAGTTTGTTCCCCTCCTCAGTTAAGAGGTGGCATTCTATAGAACAGCAAGGCTCAGAGAAACATCCCCAGGTGTTAGAACACATAAGAATCAAAAATAAGCTGAGCAGAAATATGAAGATACAACTGCACACTTGAGCACACACAACTTACTTCATACAATACCACTGCAGCCAGCTTGTTGTATAACCCTCAATTTACTCACTTAAGTTGCTTAATCTGGGATTTAAATTCTATCACTTTCATTGCATTTTGTTTTGGATTAGGAAATAATGTTCTGGTCTCTCTGAATCTGTCTTTTGGGTATTGACTGTGTAATTCTCTTCTTGTCTGTATTCATCCACAGAGCACACTCCACCACAGACTGTGTGATGTCTGGGGAGCACTCAGATCATCTCTTGCACAGAGATGTAAATTTACTTTTAATCAGGACACTACCTTACAGACAAGAGGTTGCAGAGGCATGCAGGTGATAAACAATGAGACTAGAACTGAGAGAAAAAGTCTAATACAGAAAAACACTGTAGACTAGATCTAACCTCCAATAAAGAAAGTCCATAAACTGTCTACCATCAGCTCAGAGATAAAACCCAGAGAAAAAAAACATGCACTCTAGCCATAGTTTTCCCTGAATATCTGCAACTGACCACTGCTTGAAGGGGGGTGAACAAGATACTGGACTGATATGCTTTTCTTCTGATCCTTTATGCCAGTTCTATCTTCATGAATAGTCTAAAGCAGTAGCAGTAAAAATACACCTTGATACCTTCTCTGAGAAAACAGCTGCAGTTAAATACAAGTGTATTCTTTGCACAAGAGTAAAAAAACCCAAACATTTTGAGAATCCAATGGCTAAATCAGAATTAACTGGTTTTGTTAGTACAGGACAATCCAGAAGCCATTGGATCAGAAAAACGGCTATAACATGCCTGGCACCATCTCTCTCAATGATTGTCAAATGGAACCAGGTACAAGTGAATTCAACGTAGTCAGATGAAATACAGTTCATGAACAAGATAGCTGTGATACAGTAAAGAATACTTTTTCGTGAAAAAAAATAACTGCAAGTTATGAGGTGAAGACAACATACCTTTTAGACAGTAAAAGACTTTGGAGAGTAGGGTTTAAAACCTGCCATATCTTTAGGCTGGCAGTAGATGATGAGGGTGGTTGATCTAACTGCAGCTTGCCAGCATCAGAAAAATTAACACCAGTTTTAGGTTGCGCCTGTGTGTACTTTCTTCCTATTTTCGTCCTCAGGACATTCGTCAAGATAACTTTGGGTTGCCTGCCATACATACAATAATACATTAATAATAGGGTGCTTAGAACTTTTTAAGTCACATGAATTCAACAAAGCTTTTCTATGAGTTCGCTTTCTCTGCATCAAACCTTGTATCTTCACTAGAATCAGGTTCACTGCCTTGACAATTCACAAAGCAGTTCTCTTTGGACAAGAGGAATCACAAACACATCTCCCAATCAGGAGAGCCTTTCAAGGTTTATTCTTCTGGCATGAATGCCTAACATATATCCATGACTGATTCTGAAGAGGCAAACTTCCAGAGCAGAAGCATGGAAATTTTGATGCATCTTTTTATTGCAAAACATTGCTGTTGTGATGGCCTTACAAACTATTCTGAAAGTGTACACCTGAGCATTTGCAGAATATGAAGACAAACACTCATTGTGGCATCTTATTTTAGAACCATGAATATTATTGGTTCCCATATCACAAATTAATTATGATCTTGCTGGGGAAAAAAAAGTCAAGAAGCTAGTACAATCTCCCAGTTTTGAAGCCTCAACTGATTTCTATTCAATTTCACTATGGAATTTATGTACAATTATGAATTACACAGTAAAAACTCCAGTTCTTTAAAGAAGTATCTACACTTTGCTAATTGTGCTAGAATGGTACTGAAGTCTTCATATAAAGAATTAATTCGGCAGCATGGCCAGTAATTTGGACAGTTTCCTTACAGAATTGTTAGGGTTGACCTTGGAGGTCTTGTCCAACAAGTCCAACCTTTGACATGCCCATTAAATCATACTGCAAAGTGACACTTCTACTTGATTTTTGAACACTTCCAGGGATGGTGACTCCACCACTTCCCTGAGCAGTCTATTCCAGTGCTTAACCATGCTTTCAGTGAAGACATCTTTCCTAGCAGCTAACCTGAACCTCCCCTGGTGCAACCTGAGGCCATTTCCCCTTGTTCTGTAGTGAGTTGCCTGAGAGAAGAGGCCAAGCCCCACCTCATTACAGCCTCCTTTCAGCTAATTGTAGAGAGCAATAAGGTCTTCCCTCAGCCTTCTTTTCTCCAGACTGAACGACTTCAACTCCCTCAGCCACTCCCCATAAGACTTATGTTCCAGGCTCTTCACTAGCTTTGTTGTTCTTCTCTGGAGTTACTCCAGCACTTCAACACCCTTCCTGTAGTGAGGGGCCCAAAACTGAACACAGGCATTGAGGTGCAACCTCACCAGTGCTGAGTTCTGAGGGACAATCACTTCCATGGTCCTGCTGGCCACACTATTGCTGACACAGGCCAGAAAGCCACTGGCCTTCCTGGCCACACTGCTGGCTCATGTTCAGCTGCTGATGACCAGCACCCCAAGGTCCTTTTCTGCTGGGCCACTTTCCAGCCACTCTTCCCCCAGCCTATAGTGCTGGATGGGATTGTTGTGATTCAAGCACAGTCCCAACACTAAGCTTTATTGAACTTAGCAGCTGATAAACATTACAGATCATAGATGATTTGTCTGGATTTACTTTCTTTTTAAACCACTGAGAACTGGACTTGTTTGCCAAGGGCTGATCCTGAGAGGACACTGAAGTTCAGGCTAATTTGTTGGTTTCAAAAGATTACTGAGGGAAGAATTGCCTTTTTCTATGGCATGTCTTGCATAACAAACCAAATTGCTGACACCCTAGACCAAGACTCCTCTTAGAGCTACAGAAAACCTTTTATTATTCACACAGCAGTTACACACATGCTACCATAACATTTCTTAGCAAATGGCTGCTAGTCCTCAGTGGGCTGACAACTGTGCAAGCAAATATAATTGTCCCACTGACACGGTGCATCCAGCTCAGTAGGCTGGTAGCATGGTACCTAGTGGCAAACAAATACATGTCTGACATGAAAACCGCTGAAGAACAGACATGCCTGAACCTAAAAATTAATCTGGAACTGCCATGACAATCTAACACAATGAAATTGGGTAAGATGTTTCACATAATCCTTTTATTTTGGTTTTTCAGTAGTTGCTTCATGTTGAGATTTCTTTTCCCTGGTTACTTACCATATTAACAAGACACATAACCTCTCACTGAACCTGAAAAGACAGAAATGTTCCCATACAAGGACAACCTTCCTATAAGCTATAGTCAATCTTATGGGATCTCTGCACCACTGAATGCCACGCTGTGTATGCAATGAGCTGCTTTCCCTTAGAGCTTTGCTATCTGTTTCCCAGACCAGTGGTCTCCAACCTTTTTTGATTATGCACCCCTATCAGCAGTAAGTAGTTTGAGCATGTACCTTCAACAATTTTATTTCATTGTAACTTACAGAGATGTGCTAATTTACAGACTGATGTTTGGACTTGGTGATCCTGAAGGTCTTTTCTAACTTTAACGATTCTATGATTATAAAACACATAGACAGAAATTCAAAAAAAAGGATGCAGCAAAGATTATAGAAACATTTAATAACTATACAAAAATATTTCCTTCCTGTAGCCCAGTGAATTGTCTTGCACACACCACACCTTGGAGACCACTATCTAGACAATGCACAATAAACCTAAATGGTTCCCATTCCAAACTAAGTAACTTACACTCAAGCAAAGGCAATTTCCTCCATTCCCTGAGCTTCCCTTAGAAGTTTCCCAAAGAAAAACTAAGTGGTAAAGAGCTTAAAAAAAAAAGAAAGAAAAAAAAAAAAGCTGCCTAAGTTAAGACTCTCTGATGCCAAGAACAAGGACAGAGTCGAGAAAGTGTTATGTAACAGATTGGTCCTAATTAGGTGCTAGAAAAACAATCCAGGGCTTCTGAACTAAGAGACTGACCCTATGAAGGCAATAAAAAGCCACACATACAAAAACAGTCTCACTAGAAAACCAACCTACACCACCAGCAGTGCTCCAGAATGTTTTATGTAGTCTGGAAAAGGCGGATGTACATTTGCTCTTTTACCCAGCCCTGTATACAGTCTAAGACTACTAAATACAAAGAAATGTTGTATTTAAGAAACTCTTACAGAGTCTGAGCGTGTGCTTCAAATACTGCAGACCTAGAAGAGGTTTGTTCTACATTCCAAGGAAACAGAGACTGGAGTTTCATTTGAAGACTGAAAAGCTTAGAAAGTAAACACAGGCCATGAGGGTCAGTTTAATATCACAAATTACTTAAATGGTGGAACCCAAGTGCAGCAGCTTAGTGAGCACATACCAAGTCTGCAAAGTGTTCTTGTTTCAGCAAAGGAAGCAAGAGACTTATTTTCCTACACAAGTTCCCACTAAATCAGAAGTTCTGGCTTTCTTCTGGACTTCTCAAACATGGAGCTCACCTACTAACCACAGTTTAATATGCCAGAAGAGCCTATACTAACCAGACTTTTACATCATCTGTTGCTTGTCCACTGCAAAATGTATTAGAAATAAGAAATAAACAAGCAGCACCTAAGGAAATAGAGCCCATATACATTTAAGAAATATGATAAATTAAAAATTTAGCTACACAACAATCTATTAGACTTAAGAAAATCTACAACTATTACAGCAGTTAAAGGCAATTTCAAGGTAAAAGTCCTCAAGTAAGTTGTACAAATTTATCTTATGAAACTGCACATTTACTCTCGTGCTTTAATTTCCTTCTACTTCCAAATTACTTTAGAGGTCCAGTTACTAAAGAACTGTAGTAGTAAGACAGTTCATCTCTTGGGTGCCAGAAGAGATGAAGCAATGAAAGACTAAGCCAGATACTTGCCTCCTAATAGGACTTGAAATTACAAATCTAATCTTGAAGTAACCAAGTGGTGTTTTTTTCCTCCAAATACAAAACAGTTGCAGCAGTGGGCCCTACAAATACAAAGATGTGAATCAGGAAATTGCTTTGCCTTTAAAAATAGTAAAAAAAAAAAAAAAATAGTTTTAAAATTATTATTGTAGAGCACCATGAGCCAACATAAATGTGTTATTCTCTGTGGAACACTTCAGTTCTCCTGACTAGAATAAAGCCAAGCCTATCAGTCTATATTCCAGATCTCAATTCTTTCAGTTTACATTGTTTCACCTCATAGGAATGTCAGGCAATTTTTTTCTTTCTATTTTTCAAACATAAGGTATCATAATGAAATTTTACTAAATTTAGCCTCAACCTGCAAGGTAATTAGTCCAGGGGGAACATGCAATTAAAATAAAGACTGTGCGACCATGTATGGTCTGGACTTGTGAAGATAATAGCAAATGTTCCAATGCTGAGTGTTTAAACAACACAACAGAAAAAGTCTAAAGAAGGAGGTAAAGGAGTAAGAAGCAGAATTTCACTACCTATAGTTTGCTGACCACTTTGGAAACAGGTCTGACATCATTTGCTGACATTCACATCACATTAGACCTTGGGTTTCAGGGTCCTCTGTAATTTGGTTTACTGATTGTTATTCAGCACTCAATTTGTAATGTTTCTCATTCCCTTGATTTAAATGGGGTTTATACATTCTAACCAAGAACTTTTCCAAAAATGATCTTACAATTTCAGGCACACACACATACCTGTGAAACTCTTGGCAATCACACGAAAGACATTTCAAAAGATAAAAATTAGTGTCAAACAGAAAAAAAGCAAGCAAAGTGTATATTAAAAGCAAGTTCCACAAGCAGACCCAGCAAGCAACCTGCACAACAGTAAAACTGGAGGCATCTTGGTGAGGGAAAACCCAAGGCACTTATTTCTGTTTCTAAAGCAAGCACATACCACACTACCTCCACAAAATAGAAAAAATACAAAAGCAAAGATAATGAAAACATACATACACATGTAATGATGGAATAAACAAAAAATGTATCATGAAAAATGCTGTCAGCTGCTCCTGGCAAGCCTCGTGTCACTTTTCACAGGCAAAAAAAGGATTATTCTACCTTACAAAGCACAGGACCAAAAGCTATTAATTGCTTATACCCCTTTGGGGAATATGTTTGACCTCTACTTCACACAACAGTCACAACTACTAGATCCAGTTCCTTTCTCAACAATCATATTTGGGCACACACACCAGTGTTGTAAATGCTGCCTCCAATTCATTCAAATTTCTATTAGAAAGTGATCAAAATGAGACCTGAAGGCTACTGACTCCTTTTGGACTAAATTATTATTAATTGTCTACACCACTACCTTCATGCCTACATTCTTCTACTAGTAAACCCAAGTTCTGGGAAATAAACACTGTGACAGTGTGATGCCACATACTATTCAAGGGTCACCCCATCAGGTCCCATGAAAGCTGAACATCTGTCCTGAGTTTACAGAATAAAGCCACTGATAGAGTTGATGTGTATCCAGCTATCTGAGCTTCTGCAGCACATGAAAAGCTCAGGAGGTCCTTGACCTTTTAGGGCCCAAAGGAACAATGTGATACACTACCATTAATGGCAAACTGAGACATTCACTGACTACACACTGTTGAGGAGAAAACCTCTGTCTGTTCCATTCCTGCTTCAAGGTCTTGACCTTTCACCAACTGATGAGAAGTCAATGACCAACCAGCAACAAACATGAACATCCCTACAAACCTCCTTGTTTTGCTGGACCAGGAAGTTATTACTGACAAAATGCACTTGTCAGGGCAAGGGGAACCAGTATGTAAATGATTGCCACAAAAACCTGACTACTACTGGGTCAGTGCTTGATTCAGCTGTGACATGCATTTCAATTAACATTTAAAATACTGAGCTGAAAGAATCACATACATCTTATTTAAGTACTCCTCCCACCATCATTCCTAAAAAAAAAAAAACAAAAACAAGACTAGGACAAGAAGCTTGAATTTCGGAACAGTGTTCGATGTTGTTTGTTTTTTTTGGATGGTTGTGATTTGTGGGGGGGAGGGTTTGGTGGATTTTTTTGTTATTTTATTTTGTTATTATTATTTTTAGGAGTTTTTTTTATTTACCTCTATTCCCCTCCTGGGAGAATGCAGTAGTAATAGAGCTGAAGTAAGTGGATGCGTCTAAACACTATTTCCAGGTAGTGATAGCTACCCTTGTAGTATTATCCACTTCCTTGATTATTAAAAAGTTTCCTAAGAGGAATACAAAACCTTAATTGACCAATTACAGACACACCATACCTAACACTCTGTAATGACCCTAATAAATTGAACTATTGATGTTTCATGACAGTTCTAATCAGTTTTGTGACACAGTCACAGAACCTTCTAAGAGAACTCCAGCATATGAAAAAAACAAGGGAACTAACCTGCCCTGAGAGCCTTCTCTGGCATTACAAAATCACCACCTGACAGTCACCTTTCACGAGGCCATGAGCAGAGGCACACAAGGGAAAGCAGCTGCAGCTGCTGCTACAAAGACCCATGGTCTCACATCACAGCACAACTGACAGATGCAATCAGCTACCAAATTTTGTAATCCAGAATTTAAGTTTAAAAATAAAACATCTGAAGGTGGGTTTGTGCTAATATATCCACTTTGTCCTGCCTAATTAAAATTAAATAGCAATGCTGAAGCAGCACTTGAGATAAAACATATCTCCCTAAATATTGGAGATTAACTCCTATCAATAAAGTGGACCGGTTTTAAAGCACCAGGAGCCAATATGAGTTTGTCATCAAGACTTATTTCCGGCTTTGCAATGCAAATGAAAAATTCCTCACTGGGAAGAAAGAACATAGAAACTATTGCATCAGAAAGACTATCAGCATGCAACTTCACTCTTCCCTCTTCTGAGTTTTGTCAGTTCTCAGACTTTAGTTCACTTGTTTAGAACCTGTACCCTCTTTCTGCTTATGCAATGAGATCACCGTGTTGATTTTGACTTACTGAGAAACACCAACTACCCAGCACAAGCTTCAGTGCAGACAGTAAATTTACTTACAGAGAACCTCCAGCTAGTCTCTAAACACATATCTTTTTTTGAGTAAGTGAAAAATGTACAGGTTTAATGCCTGAATATTAACTATCTCTTTATAGTCGAAATAGCATTAATGCATTTAATGAAGGAACACCTACAAATGCTACTTCAAAGTCTCTCACATATCAATATAAACATATGTAACAGAAAACTAACATATCTAACAGATCTAGAGGTGGCTTTTCAAAACAAAAAACCAAAAAACCATCTCTTCAATATTGAAGACCAGTTCAAAGTTTACTTAAAGACCTTTAGAGATTGATATATCAACCATGTCACAACCTAAATGAAATTCAGAAAACTACAATTAACAAAACTTTTAATTCTGCTAGGTTGACCCTGTGAGCCACTCCTTCAGTTAAAGTTACTGACAGAAGCATTTTGAGGTAACTACATGTAAACTGATAGCTATGTCTCTGAGGAGGCATGAAAAAATAAATTCAGCATCCTTTACAACTTCAGCTCTTCCCTGCAACACTTTGAAGCATTCTGAACATACACACCAGGCTAAACAATGACTATTCATAGGTCACAAAACCACAGAATTCAGCAGTGTCATTAAGCCTTTTCATTACCTGTGCACTTGGTCTTTAACATCTCCCGACAAGAAACTGCTTATGGTCAAGTTTAGTTGCAGTCAGAAAACAGGGCAGAGAATTCTATTCATTTATTTAGAACTGAATGATTTGTGGAAAAACAGTTGCTTCATTAAGACAAACATAATTCATTATGTCACACAGGCACTATGTTTCCTAGCTGCTGCTAATAAATCTAGCTCTACATTTTCATTTCTGTTCATCAACTACAGCACTTACAACTTCAAAATTTTCCTGGATAAACAACTATCTGTCTGACAGCTTCTCAGAAGACAATTTCAACTTATTTGCCATAATCTCAAAGAAACCAAGATATTTGCTCTTGTCAACAATGTTTAAAGAAGTGGCACATAAGCAGTCTTTATTACTTATGCAAGTGTGTTGACAGTAACATAGACGAAAAAGCTTTCGTTTTTTACTGCCTTCCCCTACTCATCACCATATTGCTTAAAGGGTTTTTTATCATTTTTAAAAACTGACAAAGCTAGGTTAATGAGTGTGGACAACATGGCAAAAAAGGCTAACCAAAAGATAATCTGGGAAGCTTCTTAAATACCTAAAATATGTAGGGCTAGAATGACAATTTACATTTAGAGAGTAACAAACGCCTTCCAAGCAGGTCAGCAAGCAGTAATTCCTCTCGTAAGTGCTGCACTCCCATTCTGACGTAGCAGTCTCATGTTGTGTTAAAACAAAGTTACAGCTGCCATGAGATCACTGAAGCATGACCCTCTGAAGGTGAGCTACCCAGCAGCTTGAAAAACACCACTGCATGACACAGATAACTAGCCAGAGACCAGAAATGCCCACCTTCAAGACAGACTGTGAAATTCTGAATATACGAACAGAGAATTGATTTTAAGGTGACTTCTTACCCAACTGGTTCTTCATCATTAGAGCTGTGTCTGTCATGGTCCTTTTGCCTTCTTCCTTTTGTAGAAGGCTTTCTGTAGTTGGCACTTACTCTCCACTGAAACAAAGCAAATAAAATTGGCAGGTTTCAAGATTAAGATTTCATTGTAACACATAATGGATAACACAATGGAAAAAATGGAACAATGCCAGACAAAGAATCAATGCAACTGACCAAACACAGTAGAGCCACAAAGAGTATATGGAACAATTTTGAAAAGAATGAATCTGCTTGATTTAAAGCATCCACATACCACCTGATCTTGAATAGAACCTTTTTCTTTTAAAATATAAGACAATACAGGACAATTCAATTATTTCCCTATTTAAAGGATTATCCCAAATT
This sequence comes from Scytalopus superciliaris, assembly GCA_013400415.1. Taxonomy (NCBI): domain Eukaryota; kingdom Metazoa; phylum Chordata; class Aves; order Passeriformes; family Rhinocryptidae; genus Scytalopus; species Scytalopus superciliaris. The sequence continues at coordinate 1,006,047 of VXBX01005325.1, forward strand.
GGGATTTAAATATTAGGCCTGTTTTACATAATCACAAACACACATGACAGTCTCTGCTTTCTTCAACTCCATGTATTTAACCCAATTATATTTCACATAAAGATACAAAATTCTGAGAAGGAAAGGAATTAGAAGTTCTGGTACTGAGGTGGCAAAACCCATAACAGCAAGACTTCATTTTTTCCAGATTATCCTACCTTGCTAGAAAGCACTTATATTTTCAGACAAAATAAATGAAGCCCTATCAAAACATTGTTATTGCTGCAACTCCAAAACCTCCCTCCCTCTGCCATTACCTTCTCCTAATCTCTCCTCATCTTTTTTAAAAGTAAAATATAATAAACCAGAGAGATGCTGGAAAACTATGCCAGTCAGGCTGAAAGCAGACTTACCTTCATTTTTGTCTTCACTTCTGTCTAACTGTGGGGTGAAAGAGCATTTGAAAAATTCATGCTCACACATTTTTCAATTCCCCCAGTCTAATCACTATTTTTGTAGAGGCAGAGAGAAATACAGAAATAATTCCATGTAAATGCTGCCTGGATCTGCCCAAGAGGCTGCTGCTTGCAATCACAGGAGACATTACCTCCAGTTTCAAAACCTGACTGTAACTGGATGCTCTGCTCACTGAAAAGTATTAACAGTACAACCACACAGTGAATCTCTATTGCAGTGTGCTCAAATGACCTGGCCTACCAAGAGACCCGGGTCATATTATTACCACTAGTACAAAAAAGTTCCTAACTATCCCCTCTAAGTTTTTTAAACTCCTCTGAGGGGGAGCCTGTTTGTTCAGCCTCGTGAGTCTGAAAGCACTAAAACTTACAACAAACTCACTGGGCTGAAGGAGAAAAGGGTAGTAAAACATGTTTCCAACACCTGGTACCCTAAAAACACCCACTGGATTTGGAACAGATTTATAAAGGTAAATATTTGCTTCTCTATGTGACTGAGACTATCAAGACAGTCATTTATGATAAATGCCATAAGCACTCTTATAGTCTTTTGGTCTTAAACCAGTTATTTCTGTATTAGCAGCTAAAATTCTGTCAAAAGTGATACAGTACTTAGTATATTCTTTTAAAATTTAAGCCCTTAGATATAAACAATAACTATCTGAAAACTCAATGTAAAAGTTATTTTTGTTTCATAACAAGTTTAGTAAGTGATCGGAATAACCTAAAAATTCAGGAATCAGAAGACAATTAACTGAAATAATAAATAGTATATTTACCTTGAAATTAATGATTTTCAAGATAGTTTCAAACTACACCTGAAGACCAAGTCTGCTTTTAAATGATTTAGGCTGGAAACATGGCACTAAGACTTCCATTTCTGTAAATGCATGCTTGCAGGCAGATTTCAGACCTACACACCTGCCTCTCTCCAAGACAGTCTGGGTTAGTTACTGGTCACAAGGTAACACTTGGTAATGAAATAGCCAGTCTCCAAAAAGGAACCAAAACCTCGTGTAACATTCTTCTACACACTTAACACTCTGAAGAACTTCTCTTTACCTCTTTTAGAACTTGGACATCCTCTGACTCGGTGTTTGTTTTCTTCTTTCCTATATGAAACTGAAAAAGATTATATTACACACATGATAAAACTAAATTATGCCCTGGTGCTATGAGCTGGTACTGTCATGTACAAAGTTTTCTTAACTGTCAGGCAAAATAAAGTTGTAAGGGAAGCACTGATCTTTGACTTTAGTTTAAATGCATTCCTCATTGATGCTTGATCCCAAATCACGAGCCATACCTCATGAGGAGCTAGTTTTACCATATGAATCATCTGAAAAAGCTCTTCCTATTTCATTAACTTCACAGTTTCAAACATGTGCCTAAAAGGTGACAACCAGTGTACTGACACAGCTTAACTTAGTTCACTCTTATATGTTTACACTCCAGTTAAGTTGTTTCAGCTTAGAGAACCATAAAGACCACAGAAAATAGCTGAATATCATGTTGACTGTCACACCGTGTTTGCTCTCCCTAAACAAAAAAATTCAGGATAAAGAACAACTACATCTTACAATAGTAAAAGTATCTTTGCACAATAATTTAGCATCAACAGACTATAATGCACTCCAAATGGTATCACTATTGTCATTGACAACCTTCACAGAAATGGAACCAGTGTTTTGAAAGTAATTACTGAAGGAGAAAACAGTAGTCCACGGACATTTTCTAATTTAAGAAAAAAATATGTGGGAAATAAGGTTCGATCACTGAAATTCAAACCAAAAATGAACATCCAAAATTCTTACTAGTTCATCAAGACGAGGAAATAGGATGATATTTCCTATCAGTTAACTAACCAGTTAAAATAATATAAACTGAAAGAACAAAAGTGCAAGCATTGCCATTTCTCCAGATATCCTAAGAAGCAAAACCTGACACTGCAAATACAATCAGATGAGAATGAATCAGAGAGGGAGTACAACATTTCTATCTTCAGATAATGAGTCCATCTCATCCAGGAAAAAGCTGAAGGCACTCCATATGATAGCCACTGTCAGGTGTACTATGAACCTGATTTGGAAGCCACCAGATCCTTCACATTGTAACGTGAAATTACAAGCAGGAATTCTAGAACAGCAATGCTAACAATTTAATAATTAACACATCAACTGCACCCATTAGCTCAGCAGGCAGTACTTCAGACAGACCATAATGAAGCATGCTGCACCATGAGATAATACTTCCATCTGAATTGTGAGTGCTTTTAATTCCTCCTCTACAGTTCTTTGAAACAAAGACTAAGCTTTTTTGTAATTAGACCCAAATTTCTACACAGTACCTCAGACTACTTTTGCTGGTCAAAGGCTATAGTAACAAATATGCCTTTAATAACGGATTCCTCAAATTATAAAGGATGTGTTACACACAGGCACCAACTTCTAATACAGGTACCTCCCTTCCTTTTCAATCAACAAGTAAGGATTGAAACAAGACATTTTCTTATGCAAGGACTTGTACAAGTGGATTGTTTCAAATTTGTTTGCTTGGTTTTCTTTTAGAAGTGGCCTATTAACATGTCTATAGTCAGAATGCATTCTTCTGATTTGCCAGGTACAAATTTCTTACTTCAGAACTCCACCTGCTGCCTGACTAGGTATTTCTATTACGAGATTCCTAAGAACATGTAGTTACCTAGAATTTTAACATGCACAGAGTTGAAGAGGTTCAGATAACCTCTGTAATAACAGGTAACACAAAAAGATAAGGTTAGACCCAGAACACAAGAAGAGACAGACTGACAGACAGAAAGGGATAAAAAGCACAAGATACATTCATCAGCAACACTTCCAGCTCACCATAGAGCATCTTCCCAATGCTTGCACTCATTAAGAAGATGCTGGTTTGCAGTGCCCACAACTAACTTACAGAACAAGCACAAAGTCAAAAGGTAAACAGAGTTCTGAATCTATGCTAAATGCAACCTACGTAGTTGCCTCACCTTTTCCCAAAAAGGTGACTAACTCAACACATACATGTGCATACGCACTTAGCAGACTCCTCATCTAAACCAGCAGTACTTTTCTGAAGGTTGTCACCTGTAGGAGCAAGGGTCAGAGAAAGCACATAAACAAGGTTCTGGAAACAGCATAATTCTACACCACTAGATAATCCAGACCTTACCCCATCAAACCAGTTCCTGTGCCTACCATTTGTTTTCACCAGGACATCCACTCCTAAAAAGTACTACTGGTAGGGATATTTTAGAAAAAAAATAAACCCTAGCAAAAGCAGCCTCTAAGCACATACCTGCAAACAACCAAATATTGCATAGTTGTGCAGCTGCTCTACTTACTTGAGCTTACTCTAATATTTTAGATGTTAGCATAGGTCTTAAAACAGCCCTGAAAACACTCTGTTTAGTATAATCAAATGCTAATCCTATCATGTATTAATACATGTTCAATAGCAGACATTAGTATTGACTGCAACCACAATAAATTGTTTCCCAGGAAAGAGCATTCCAACAAAGCAAAAACTGGACCACTGAAGAATGAGTTTGGTTGTGCAAACACATGAAAATGCCCTAGGATACCCACAGCCTCAAAATAGACTGTTGCAATTTACAGGAGCACTTACACTGACATGACTTGATGATGATGTTCTTCTTGACATGATTTTCTTTACTGAAAATGAAAAAGAAAATAAACTTAGCAATTTGTGGTTTATTGATTAAGAGGGAAGCAGGACTACAGTACCAGGTACTAAGAAAGAACAAGAAAACCATTTTTGAGCAAACTAGCGCAAAGAAAACAATAGAATGGCTTGGGTTGGAATCGAATTTTAAGAGGTAAACTATTCCAACCCTCCTGCCGCAAGCAGGGGCATCTTTCACTTGATCAGGTTTCTCAAAACCTGGCCTTGAACACTTGCAGGGACAGGGCATGCGCTGCTTCTCTGGCCAACCTGCTCCAGCATGTCACCACCCTCAGCACAAATAAAATTTATTCCTCATGTCCAACCCTCCTCCAGTCTAAGACCACCGGCCCCTGTCCTGTCACTGGAGGCCTTGGCAAACACCGACAGCCACAACACAAAAAAACCACACACTTGGGAAGGCTCTGGATTGCCAGCACGGGCAGAACCACTAAAGAAACTGTCACTAGAATTTATCTTTAGTGAAGCCATGTAGCGATTAACTAACTGCCTGGCGTGGGGAACAGCAACACCTACAGACTGACACAGAAAAGCCACACCACAGTCTGTGCCGGTGGCTGGAGAGGGGAGAGCCGAGCAGGGGCGGCCCCCGGACGGCTGGGGGGGCAGGGGCACCGGCCCGGCCCGGCTCCGCTGCCCCGGCTCCCGATCCCGATCCCCACCCCGGCCGGCTCCTCCCGCTAGGAAAGGCAGGGGCTTCCCTCTGACAAACGCACCAGCACCGAGGGCCCAGGCCAGTAGCTACACCTGCCCACACTCCCCCCCGGAGCAGCAGCAGAGCCGCGACCGCCGCCCCGCCCGCCGCCCCTCGGTGCGCTCCGCTCGCTCCCGAGACACAGCCCGGCCGCCCCGCTGCCT
>VXBX01005325.1:1025908-1054084 GCA_013400415.1 Scytalopus superciliaris
TTTTTTCCCCCTTCTGCTGCTGCGGGCATTTGCTTATTGCAGCAGCAGGGAAGTGTCTTTTTGCTGAAGCATTTACTGTGTTCAGTACGAGTCTTCCAAGGACACCTTTGTCTCTTGGTGTAGCTAAAGAAGCTGATTATGTAGGAATGAAAATGTTAGTTGAGTGTTTTTCCTCTGTGGATCACTGTTCAGTTCCTATGTTTTCCATGACTTTATACAAACACAGAAAAGATGAAATCTCTATATATGTTTTTTTAGTGCTGATTCCTCCCTCAAGCAGAGCTTGGCAGATTTATTACAGATGAGATGCGGACAAGCAGTGACATGAAACATGATTGAGACAGCCGGCCTTACTGTAGTCACTCCCATGATTTTAGAGTTGTGCCAGACAAGGCTAGAGACTGGCATGGACATGATTATGTAGAAATTTAGTAAAATTAAGTTTAATTTAGACTGTCTACTCTAGATTTGGAATTGGGATTCCAGTTATGAAAGCTTATCTATGGCAACTTAAAACCCTAAAAAGATTTAGCCATCTACATTTAATTTACTGCGTGAACTTTGACTTCCATGCTAAATAAAGAGATGGTGCTTCAAGATTGTTTTCCTGGCTTATACAAAAGAAGTTCTTTACCATTAGTGGAGTGCTTGCAGTTTCTTCTCCTCTTTGTGTTTTGCTATCCACTAAATGTACATTGGTGGAAACTGCTGTCACTAAAAACACCTTACGTATTGCACCCAAAGTATAATGCTTTTTGAGGTTGCTGCTCCCATCAATCTGCTCAGTAAAAGTAGCTCATCTTGGTAAGTTGTTTCGACTTCACCAGGACCTGAAGAAGAGGCAGAAAAACCTGTGAAAACTAAGACTGTTTCTTCCAGTAATGGAGGAGAAAGTTCGAGTCGCAGTGCAGAGAAACGGGCAGCTAATGAAGAAGCTGAAGACTTCACCACAAAGCCTGCTCCTGCCAAAATGTCCAAGTTTGGATTTTCCATAGGCAGTCAGACAACAAAGAAGGCATCTGCAATATCCATCAAACTAGGAGCAAATGTAAGTTGTCTGTGGGTTTTTAATTTTAGGGAAACTGAGGCTAAAAGGGGGAATACTTTGGGGAGGCTTCCTCACAGAGGGAAACCTTGAATTCCATGAGGGGAACTTGGATAAAGTTTAAGCAAGCGTTGCAGGGCCAGCTAGTCATGCATGTGTAAGTATTTCAAGGTGATTAATAACAGGTCAGTTGTCTTAGGAAGCATAAGACTTGATTGAAATGAACTGTAGATTGTTGAACATAAAGAATTATTTTGTAATGAGATTTGATAAGTCTGGAGTAATTTCCTGAGGGAAATGAGCAGACTTGTTAAACTGTTCAGGCTACACTGGGACCCTCATTGCATAGGATGCTTAAAGCTACAAGAAAGCATCTCCTAGGTGGCTTAATAGGTTGTCTTCCACTCCAAAGATCTTATTTTGGATGGGGAAATGTAGTTGATTTTTCATGATTTTGCCTGTTCTTTGCAAGGTCAGTATGATTTTTCTGTACTTTATGCAAGAGATGAGGCTTTGTTATATAGGTTACTAAGAATTCTGGTCCCATTTATTGTCCAGTACAAGGTATCCTTGTGCTTGTTCAGGTGTCAATCTGATGATTCTTTGTTACTTCAAAAGCAGTCCTCTATTAGGTTGGTCAAGGACAAGCCTGGCACTGCCTCCCTATCTCATTAATACCGTTAATTTACTTTTCCCTCGTACCACTGTGATGGACACGTTATAAATCCCTGTCTGCACTAAATTCAACCTGTAATCATGAAAGGCTTGCACCTGCAATGCCAGCATTCTGCAGATCTGCAAAAGATTAAAAGAGTGCTCTGTTATTTAGAGATGGGAGTTGTGGGCTGGCAGCATTCTAGGGTATAAATGCAATCAGGTCACTCAGGCTTGGGAAGAATTGACAAAGCTGCCTTCCCTGAGCCACCAGCATGCTTCTGTCTCTTGTGTCAGAAGGTACTTGCGGTGGCAGCAAATTGGGCTCAGGATTTCTGGTTCACTGAATTTAGTGAGTGACTGACAGTGCACCAGATGGGACAGTGCTGAAACTTACCCTGTTTCTTTCCAGTAATTTTTAGGGCTTTAGTACATTACCCATTCCTCTGGAGCAGATGCTTTAAATCTGGTACATTGTTTTAATGTTGTATGCTGTCAGTAAAGAACAGCTATAGACAGTTGCATAAGGACTCTGCTGCAGTATCAGCTTCTGTGAGCATGTGTTAAATAATCACCAATAAAGTAAAAATGGAGAAAGCACTGTATGTCATTGGTTTAGATAATTGGTAGTACTATAGAAGCAAACTGGTACTGGTGACGTGGCTCTTAGTGGTGTCAAAGCAACTTTTGGTACCACTGTTGTATTACATGTAACAATTGTGAGTTTGACAGCTTCTTACACTTTAAATAGAGGAAGGTTTTTATTGGAAATAAAAATAATTCTTTTTAAAGGACCCTTATATTTGTCAGACTGTGTGATACACACTGATGCTCGTTTAAAAGTGTTGAGTTGTCTTAAGGCAGAAAGCTGTTGTATTGTTACAATACCAGAGAATAAACATATTCATCTTTCTGACATTGATGGATAAGAATACTCCAAAAGAATAATGGACACAGTGACACAGTAAATTTTTGAATACCACAGCTTATCCAGGTTCTTTTTAATTGTCCATGTCATGCACAGTGGCTGAGTACCCCTGCAGTGTGCTAGAAAGTTAAGACCTGCTTGGGGGGAGTTGTAATATGAGAGGGCTTAGTTTGCTTCTCAGAGTGTATCACACATAAATGAGCAGTCATTTTTCCTATTTCATTAGAGAAACCTTTGCTTGATTCAAAGGACAGTTCTTCCCCCTGGTTGCCCATTTCAGTGAAAACGTTTGACTTCATTTTACCAAAATATTTAAAATGCCAAGGGAAGCTTTTTTGAGTTGGTAGACTTACTTTGCTTTATTTTTTTGGTCTTTTTTCAGAAGCCTAAAGAGCCTGTTCCAACCCTGGCTCCAAAAACCCTCTCTGTAGCAGCAGCTTTCAATGAAGATGAAGATGTGAGTAATTATCCAGTGATCAACACAAAATACCATTGGTGTGGAGAGATTGGGTTCTTTAATGTTTTCACATAAATGTCAGGAATTTTCAACCTAGAAGCATCTTTTGTGTTTCTGCTTAAGAATGGACAACTTTAGCTCTGTGTTGGTTCAGGAAATCATTAAAGTACTGATAACTTTGCCCTGAAAATGAGATGCACAACGTAATTTGAATTAGTGGTTGCTTTCTCCGGGCTTAATAAAGGAGAGGCAAAGGGAAGTTGTGCTTCTGGTTGGCTAAATATCTTACTGTCATGTTACTGCTCCTTCTTACACAGAGGTGAGGAAAGGAATTTGTATTCCGTTCTGTAACCTCATAGAACTTCTGTTCTGTCCAAAGTCACTTTGCTTTCCTGTGGGGCTGTAGTCCATCCTTTATCTTGTCAGGCATTTGAAATGTTCCAAAGCAAGTGCCCGGCCATGCTTTAAGCGCCTTTCTCTCTCTGCAGAGTGAACCAGAGGAAATGCCTCCAGAAGCCAAGATGCGCATGAAGAACATCGGAAGGTAGGTCAGCTTTTAACTGTGCTTTGGAGAAGGGTGAGCATGTGAGAACACCTCCTGTGACACAGGTCAGGTCTGGTGGACAGCTTAGATACACAGGGAGATAGAGTAGGCTCAATATTTCTTTCTCCAGAAACAAGAGAATTTTCAAATGTTCTATGTGTAGGTTGAAAGTAGTACGTTTACATTTGAAGTTTGAATCTGATTTGCCTTCTTTGTGAGGAAGAAATTGATCCTGCATTAAATAGAAGCTTGTTTTCTTCCTGGAAAGGTATTAGGTAGCAGTTGCTGCTTGCCACTAAACTTTGTATGTTTTTCATTCTCCATTTTATAAACTGTCTTGAAGTAAGGCAGTCTGGTCAGGTTTTTAAACTGCTACACAAGGGGAAGATGAGAGTCATCTCTTTGAGAAAGACAAAGAACTGCTTGTTTATTTAAACAAATCTTTGTAGTTCTGCTTGCTACAGGTTTGAAATGGTAGAGGGCCAATCCTAAAATAAATAGGGACATTTTCAGAGGAGGTTTTGCTTAAATTAGGGATGAATTTTGAGAATATATATTTTAAAGGTATTTATCATGATAGACAACTTTTAAAGTTAATCCCTCTGGAGGTTCTCTAGTTTAGTGGTGTTTTTTTTTTCTCCAGTAGCAAATTTTGATCCTCAGTTTTTTAATTCTTGCAAAAAATTCTTCATAGCTGGCAGCAGTTACTGCCACTCCTGCCTCCTTTGCTGCCCCATGTCATGGCTGTTTTGAGGTGCTGTGGCAACGTCAAACCAAATTACAGGTGCTATAATGAGGACTCCTGATGTAACAGAAAGAATTGTGTGGTAGTTTCTGGTGGCACATGGCATTTGAAGTTGGCATTTTTGGTGTCACATTGCACAGGCTACTATAGACGAGGTGACTTTCTCAATTGCTTTTTTGGTTTTACTTTTTCACAGGGATACACCAACCTCAGCAGGACCAAATTCCTTCAATAAAGGAAAGCATGGATTTTCTGACAACCAGAAGCTATGGGAACGAAATATAAAATCTCACCTTGGAAATGTCCATGACCAAGAAAATAACTAAATGATGTGGATTACAAGTTGGGTGTTTGGGGGGAGGGGAGGGTGTAACATTAAAGGAACAGTTTCCTTTTTTAAGAATGGTATGAGACTATCTTTGGAGCCACTTTTTTAAGATTTTGAGTGGTACACTAATAAATGAGTTTGAAATTAGAGGTAATTTATGTTTTGTATACAGATTTCAAGGCATTTGCTAATTTTGTAGTTCATGTGATTAGTTGCAAAAGGTTACAGATAATAAAGAAATTGGAGTGGTACCTTTTTAAGAATTTTTTTTTTTTGGTCAGTGATTAAATAAGGTGGATGAAAAAGGTTACTGTCTCTTTAATCAGGTTAAAATTGAATGCTCTTGCATTCTCACTTCTGGCTCCCTCTTCATAACAGGAGAAACAGTTGACTTCTAGGAATTCTGCTAAAGAGAGAGCATTATCTTGTGCTAGAAGTGTTACTGGACTATTAATTTGAATATAATCTTACACAGGAAATAATAAGAACCTGGATTTTTTTCTCCCTGCAGTCACCTTTTGTTAAGTCTCTGCAAACTAGGAATTATGTTGCTCTGAGTGGCTCTGGTAACTTAGCTCTAATTTTGTTTAAAACTTCATGTAGGATGTGTAACCTTCTGTGGCCTGTTTCATCCTAAGAAAATGGGCCTTGTCTGTATATTAGATACAGTCTGTAAAGAATATTCACTACAAAGGTAAATCAGTATTTTCAGTGTGCTCCTCTTAAATCATTAGCCTTGAGTAGTGCTTGTTAGCATTTCCTAGTGGTACATGAGAACCACCACCAAAAATACAAGCTAATGTACATTAAGCTTCACATTTGGTTGAACTATTTTTCTTTACTATGCCTAGAAGGAATAAAAGCCACACCAAAAATCGGTAACTCACTGCTTAAGTATGAAAATCCAAGATGCACTTTCCCTGTCTTGCCATTCAAAACAAAATGCCTTGATGCCTGTCATCTCAGTGGACACTATCAGGTCAAAGAATACCGTGTCTGCAGTCCTAATGCCTCTAACAAGTGTCAGCTTCAGAAATAAAACTTGACCTTTCCCTGTCTGTCTGCCTTTTGCAGTGATTCTCAGCAGTGTCATTAGTCTGGTCAGCTTAATTTCCTAGCTTTCATACTGCAGAACAGTGCCCTGGGATTTCAGTGCTAGTAATGACTGTCTTAAATTTCTGTCTAATTTAGATTGCACATTTTTAAAACATTTTACTGTCAGAACTGGTTGAACAGAAACTTATCAACAGCAACACCACCACCTGCATTCTTCCCCCCCAAAAAAGTGTAAGGTTGTTTTTTTAAACTCAAATACCTGATAGTGTCAACCTCTAAATTAATTTCAGCCAGGAACTGGTTGTAGAATTCAATATGTTAATTGCTTTCATCCTGCCTCTAAAACCTTCATGCTGAAGTTGAACCTGCAAGTGCAGAAAGGAAAGTGCATCTTGAAGTGTATTTTTTTATTATTATTATTATTTTAGAAAAGCTCTGACCACTTAGACTTTTGAGTTTGTAAGTTCTAAAAAATATTTTTTTTGTATTTTTGTATTGTATGTGTAATCTTTTTTCTTTTGAAGTCTGATGCAGTTGAATACCTGTAACTGTTTTCTTTAAAAGCCTTGTTATAAACGTAACATAAAAATGTATACCTTTTTTTTTCCATAGCAGAAATACTTGGTTTATTTAAAACAAAACACACTTTCAAAACTGACTTTCAGGACTTCCAAAACCAGTTTGGGCATTACTGGAACTAGGCAAGGCAAACTTTTCACTTACTTTCAACACATGTGGTTATGTTTGTCGAAATAAATCCCTTTAAGATAGTGGTAATTCATAGTGAATAGCTATTTTCTCGTGCTCCTCAGTAGTTGCTTAATATTATGTCAATCACTTGTATTAGGAAAAAGGCAAACCAGGATTTGGAATAAGAGGATGGCTCGGAGATCTGTTCTTTTTGTAGTTAACCTGCCACCACTGTCTTCCACATCTGGGGCTCCAGTAGATGTTCATATCCAGAATTTCCTTTTACTTCAAAATCTTTTAGAACATGGCTAGGCACAAGAGCAGACCTGCTAGGAGATGCCTTCCATGCAAGCAGGGGAGCGAAGGTATATTTGTCTTACTTACTCCTATGGTCAATAAATTATTCTGGATCTTGTGAGAGACTGCAGAAGTTTCTAAAGCTCGGCTGAAAGCGAGCAGTGCTCCTGCCTCACCCCATGCGGGTGTTCTTTGCCTTCCCACTGCTACATGGAAGAAAACTGGTCAGGGTGGCCTCAGTCCCTTCAGGACTGAGTGCCAAATAGGCAGGGTCTTGTGTCTGCGGGTGTTTGTGTCTGACACTTGAAAGAACAAACTGACTGACCTGAAAGGTGTCGTCAAGGCAGATGTTACCTAGGATTTCACTGAAGCTGTGGGCTCATGGTCTTTGTGTGCAGAGAGCCTCGTTTTTGGTGGGTTTTTTTTGGGTTGGTGTGGATTGGTCTGGATTTTTTTAATTTTTTCTAAGGATGTTCAAGAATCCTGAAACTCGTGGTAAATTGCTTGATTTAGCTATCTTTAAGTGCTTCCAGAAGGTGTGCTGAGACCATTAACTGCTTAGTATAGCAAGGTACATATACCTGTCAGTGGTTGAAATGTCTATCCATCTAACTTCTGTAGTTTTATATCAGAAAGCTTATGCTTGCTCAGCAGGAATCAGCACCTGAGCAGCCTGCAGAACACTGAAGATGTCAGGTGAAGATGTGAGGAGTTACCTGGTAACCTCCTCCGTACTACCCTGCAGCTGGGCTGTTTGATCCAAATCCATCTAATGCTGACTATATTAAAATAATAAAAGACCCAGCAACCCAAAGAACCAAAACAAACAAACAAAAAAAGGCAAAAAAGTCCAAATCAAAAAAACCCAACCCCAAAACAGTGCAGTGAGCTACTACTGGCAATGTTTCAGGCAATCCTGGGTGTAGCCCCCTAAGTGATTCCATTATGTGAGGTGCAGTGTCTGGATCTCAGACCCACAATTTCATGAGCAGGAAGAAGTCCCAGCCAGCCTGTCTCTAAGGTGACTGGCGGGTGCTGCTTCTCGGGCTCCTGCCGTGTCATGAGCAGTCCCAGCAGGCAGTGACCTTTAGCCAAACGAGCTCTGTGTGCCAAGGGCAGCACCAGGGCAGCAGCCACAGCTGCCCTCGGGGTGCTTGTGCTCTGTGTCAGCCTGGTTTGCAGAGCACCCCTTTGTCGGAACTGACAGGGCTGTGCTGAGCTCTCTCTGCTGGCCGTGGCTCCACCAAAGTTTGCTTTGTGAGGAGGCTTCAGGGAAAAGTCAGCATTTGAGAAAAGAGCAGCTTCTGCTTCCAGAGGAGGCAGATGGGGTTTAAACTATCAGAAATCACTGGTGTAACAAGAACTCTTTCTAGGCTCCCATAAGATAAATCTGGAGAAGCAACAGTGTGAAGTGGGCTTTTTATCTGTGTAGTTAGTAGCTCTAAAGGGTGTTGTGTGAAGAGGTTGGGGTTTTATGAATTAATTATAAAACTACAAATTGAGGAACACTGAGTGGTTTTGCCTTTAAGCTACATAAGGGAAACTTATGTGCTAAAATCACCATAATTTGTTGTCTAGTTTCTCTGGCAAGAGACAAAAGAACACCATAAATACTGGACAATTAACAATTTGCTTTTTACTTTATCCTATCAACACATTCCTTATTTCCTCTGGTTTTATTAATGACGGGATCTCCTACTGTTCTCTAATTTTGAAATACTGGCATGTTATATAGTGCTTGCCTAGGAAAGCTGCTCCTATCTAATAATGTGGAGCCAGTGCCTTGGGGTAGATGCATAGCTATCCATGGAATTAAAAGCATGAAACATGGACTGCTAAACTCTGGATATGGCATGTTCAGTTTCTGTTTATGAACTTCCATTTAACAGTCTGCAGCTGTGGCAGTCCAAGCAAGATTTAGTCACCAAAGCAAACCTTCAGACTGCAGCACATGCCTTTTTGAGGTCTGGACAAGTCCAAGCCAGCTGCCTTCAGGCTGGGCAGAGAGGAGGGAGGAGTGGCAGCGACTGTCAGCATTGGTAGTCAGAGTATGAGCCGTGATGCAGGGACGTGCAGGGAGGTCTTGAGAACGTCTGCGAAGCTTGTGTAGTCCCTGTGTTTGGTTCTTGGGATTGGATTTCCCCATGAGACAAATGCACAAATGGAGCAAGAGCTCCACTGAAACTTGGAAGCCATGAGCCTATGTTGATGTTTTCCTGGCAGTACAAGTTTATTAATCCAAAGGTAATGCAAGTTCTAATAAAAGCATAATCTTCTCTCAGTTTCTCCCCCAGCTTCCCATAACTTGTAAACACAAGTAGTGGCACATAAAGTGTTTGCTGATGCTCAGTAGCTTGTTAGAGAATCACAGTTTTGCCTCTGTGAAGGAAGAGTGACTTTGCTGGCCCGCCCTGTTCACACACAGACCAGCTACTGCTGTCTGGAACTGCGGGGTGAGTAACAGGCAGTTGTGAAACCGGGGCCTGTCTCGGGGTGTGCCTTAGTTCTGTCACTCAGATGCTTGTTTAAGAGTCCTGTTCACATGTAAAATTCGGAGCCATGACAAGAAGAGCTTGGATTACTACACATCCAAAAGCACCGAATAATTTAGCAATGCTGTTACCATCTGTAAGGCAAAATACTGCCCCAGGGTAAAACTTTTCCCAGGGGAGCAAGGCAAATGTCCTTTCTGCAGAGTCCCTTCAAGGTCACACTAGACTCGTGTGTTCCCCAACAGCCCTGCCCTGAGGGTGACAACAGAGTGACCAGGGGCCTCTGCCTTCAGCAGCTGGAACTGTTCTGCAGGAGAACAGGCCTCAGTAAAGAGCTGCTGGGTTCCACCTGCTGGCAGCAGCACCTGTGGGACTGGCTCCTGGATTTACCACATTATACACCATTCCAGGGCTATAGAAATCCGTGGTGCTTCCTTTAACAGCAGGGAAGGATGTGCTTCTAGCTCCAGGAGAAATAAGGGGGAACACAAATTATCCACACACCTCACTTGACTGTTCTACATCTACAGTTGCATCCTTGTGCAATAGTAATTCAATAGTAGGCTACGATACTCTGGCATTTCCTTTCCTCATACGTGTTAATTCTTTGGGCCTTAAGCAGAAATTAAAAAGCAGGTGTTCCTAGAACTATTCAGATCAGACAGCTGCCTATATATGGAAAGTGAAATACTCAAGGAATAAATGATTCTGCAACCCATTTCCCTCCCTCCAACCCCCCCCCCCCCAAAAAAAAAAAAAAAAGTTTCTTGAAAGAGTAACTCATGGCAAAGCTCAGTTTATTTGATGACAGAAATAACCATAATTTTATACATCTAACACTAAATAAAAAAAGCAGAATGTACAAATCAAATTACTTATGTACAGGAATTCACCAGGAATACTTAATAAATGAACACTTCTCATGAACTTTATTTAAAAAAAAAAATCAAATATCAACTGCATACTTGCAGTCTGACTTCAAATAGACTGCAGAAGGGTAAGTGAACATCTTAAGTGCTGAAATTTAAAGCAAAACATAAGGCAACACATACACGGGAAGAGCAAAGCTAAGAGTGACATTCCCCACTCACCTCACGCCGTTCTACAAAGGTAAGGCACAGCAAGTCAGGAAAGGGGTGTTGCACATTCAGCTTTGACATTCCTGGCTGAACTTTGTTTAGAAAACAACCTTTTGTGATTAGCTTGCTTGGTTGTTGTTTTTAAACAGCGAGCATCAAGTCAGTTACAGCATTTTTACAGTGGATAAGAAGGCTCCAAAATTCAGATTCACTTCTGCTTCTTCCATAGGCTGGGCAAATAAATAAAAGCACCAAAGATTAAACTAAGGTGCTGGTAATATTCTTTTTGTAAAGTAACACACTAAATATACAAATAATGTTCTAGCATTATTTACAGCTATTTTTCCTTGAACAGTTCTTCACTTTAGTAATACATAATTATTTGTAAGATACAAACATTGAATTAAATTTTAAAGTTTATCTAGTGCTCTTTTAAATATTTTCCCATCATAATGGCAGTACTTTATTTTAAGCAGGATGGCTATCTCCAGATTCTTGACCATACAAAAAATCAAGTTACAGCTAGCAGTACTTTTTTTAAACATTAATTTTAGTTTTATTCCATTTGGTAATTAGAAAATAATACAACTGTAAAGGGCTACAGGATGTATAAATTACTACATTATTTCTCTGAAGGAAGACCCTGACCTTTGAAATAGGCATCTACAAATTAATTTGGATTCAAGACAGGAACTCAAACTACCTATTGCTTAAAAATTTTCAGTAACTGCTTATCTACAGGATTGCAAAGTATAAAAAGAGCAGTCCATTCTGTAGCTTAGTAGACAGATACATAGTTAAATAAGATGAAAGGCAGAAATACTAATTCAAATGAGGTGGTTACTTTGCCACAGGGTTTGCTTAAATTTTGTTCAGTGGGTCTGTTCCACAGGTAGCACAGAGTTATATGGAAGGTTACCCTGCAGTATTACAGGTTTCTGGCTCTTTGGGTATCTTGCTGCTCTCAAAGTTAAGAAATATTTGATACCACTGCAGACTGAGAACAATTTAAAGAAGACAGTTGTGATTGTTCATATGCAAAGCACTTTCAGTTACCTCAACAGACATGCTGCTTGGTTAAAAACCCACCCAACCAACCAACAATGAAAGAACCCACACCTTGTACAGATTAAGATGTGCATTGCTGGCAGTATTAAACAAGGGGCCAAGCATGGCTGTGATTCACTTACTTGCAGAAACACCTAGAAAGGATTTTTCCATCTATGTGGTGTAACACCAGGTAATTAGCTGGCCCTAGCAGTATTTTCTTACAGAAGAACTAATAAGGTCTTCTACAGACTCTGGTAATTTTGAGACAAATCAAATCTAATTTTTACCCCATTTTCATATTTCTCTACCCTGATATTGCTATGTGTCCTGTTTGGGAATTAGCAGGGCTCCTCCTCCTGACGAAATCAGATCATAACTAGTTGGACTTCTCCAGCCTGTTTACATTCTCAAAGAATGTGTGCACTTAAACCTTTTTAATTTTTGAGTTTCTACATCAAATGTAATGCAAAACTAGAAACATCCATCACGAGGCTGCCTGCTTTGGGTACACACATCAGTGCTGGCAACAGCTTCCTTTACACAATCAAACATCAACTGAACTGAACACGGCTGTGCAGAGGCTGCAGTGAAAGCTCCTCCCTTATAAATAAAAAGGAATTTACTTCTCTAAGGTGGGATGTGCTCTGGTCAACTTAAACTCACAACCATCTTTGGGAACCCACTTCGTCAACCTTTAGTGGATCCCTGCACCATGATCTGTAAAAAATTTGACAGTGTTTTGCTGAGCCTTGGACCTGCCAGCCACCAACCTGGAATTTAAATGAGTTCCTCAGAACTGGGATTCACAAACTGCCAATGGTGCATCTGCCCAAAGACAGAAGCCTCAGTTTTCTTACATGTCACATGAAGGACACACCGCATAAAGCATTCTACTGCCCCCTCTTGTCTTGGGGAATGAACACACAGAATCCAATACCAGTAATTTGCTCACAAATTTGATGAAATGCATATTAAAAGAAACAAAAAACCCTCCCAGCTACTGATAGCTGTGCATTTCTAGTTTTTAGTGCAGCCTTTTTATGTTCTTATTCCTTTTAATTTTGAAGTTACTCCATGACACAAAAAAGATTATTCCAACTTTTATTTTTCCTTTCAGTTATGGTCAGTACAGAAATCTAAGCTTTCAAAGCCTTGGCCCACACTGGAGCATCTGAACCTTTCCCCTTTGGTGTGTGGTACAATATTCCATCACCACAACGTTCAGTACTGAGGAGTAACTGAAAGCAGGCATCATTGAAAGCCTCAGATGTGAAATACTCGGCTCTCACAGACTGCCAACCCTCACTCTTCTGGCTCCCTCATACACTAAATTGACTCTGTTGTTGTGACATGGGCCACTTCTACTTCTACAGTCTCGATGGCCTGCGTGGCTTCAACCATTTTCTGTCCTTGCTGTTGTGCCAACACGTAATTTACCACCTGCATGATGCTTTGGTCAGACAGGGTAGAGACTGATGTACATTCCTCAGTGGCTGCAACCGCTTCGATGGCCTCGAGTGTCTCTCCTGTCACTACCACAGTCTCCCCCTCACCAGCACCAAAGCTGATCTCGGTTCCTTGCTCCTGCACGTCTAAAATACTGATGGCGTGCTCCACCTGCGTCCCCTGGTTGTGAAACTGCAGAGTGTCCTTCTCCAGCATGATTTTGCAGGGGATGTAGTCCCTGTGGAACTTGGTCATGTGCTTCCTCAGGGTGCGGGCATCGATGTATGCCTCGTTGCAGACGGGGCACACGTAGGGCCGCTCCCCGGTGTGCGTCCGCACGTGGCGCTTCAGCGACCGCGCGTCCGCCCACGCCACGCCGCACGTCAGGCACTCGAAGGGCTTCACACCTGTGTGTGGGGGAAGGCAAGGGGAAGGTCACGGCCTGAGCTCATCAATGGGCAAGAGCCACGATGAGAACTGACAGGGAAACAGCAGTTTGAAGGAACGAAAGAAACGCTGTGGCATCTGCTGTGGAAGAGCGAGACACCGTTCACCGTTTCTGTGCTGCAGTATCATGCAAGCATAATACATTCAATGGTAAGATTTTCCACCAGTGCTCAGCCCAATCTAACATTTTACTTGGAAAAAACTTTACAGGATTCCTTTTAATGAAGTTTCTTCCCTATTTTAAATGCACATTACTTAATATTAATTGAATTATTTTTTTGCTGGTGATGCATTTCTGAAAACGTGTTTTACTTCACAGAATTTGTCACTTACACTCCTAGTCACTCTTTGTTTCTGTAAGTCCTTCTGTACACCTACAGCTTTTCCCTTCCTCTTCTACACTGCAAATGTTCAAATACAGCACCTGATGTTATATTATCTTATTCTCCCTTGTAACACCTGAGTTCTGAGGTCTGTGATATCTAATGGGACACACGGGTGGTGACAGACACCATCTCAACACTGGCTTTTCCTCTGTAACAGTTACTGTAGATTAGTCTATTACAAGACACTTTGTTCAGAAACAAACACAAAATCTCTATTTCAACAGACAACTATTAGATTTACTCATAAGAGCTCTTTAGGATACATGCTTCAGTAAAGTGGATTTTGCCCTCAGATAGGACAATATATATATAGTCTCCCAGCACAGCTGGAACAACCAAATACTCAAAAATTAATTTCATACTTCAAATCTAAAGTAAAAATGCACATACTTTTTCTTAAAAAAAAGATAAAATGTTCTTGTATTTTCACCACACATCATATAATTTACTCCTTGGTATAAATCAGGAAGTTGACCAATTTCCAACATTGGTCTTTTTTTAAATTTAGGTCAATAATTCTCCTATTTGAAGAGAATTTTAACTGTGTGTACCTTTCAAAATGGGAATGTGTTACTACATCCAATTCTTTGCCATATTTGCACCTTTTAATCAGCTGTAAAAAGGTTCATCTTCCCTTTAAGTTATGAGAAGAACAAATTGGCACTGTCCCTGTGTGTGACTGGAGTTTCTGGAAGATCCCAAAAGCCACTTTGGCGAATCAGTGGAATCAAGTTACCAGATCAGGACTACCTTAAAACTAACCGGAGAACTGTAGAATTTCTACATGTCTTGTCAGACAGGACATACACAGACTCAAGGAAACAATTACCCCTTTCTGCACCATGTTTTTAGGGGTTGAGGGATATCACGACTACTTGGTGCCTACATACCTTCATGATTGTTCATGTGTCTCCTATATTCCCGGAGTTGGGTGAATTTTCTTCCGCAATGTTCACAAACTCGTTCCAGATTTTGTTTTGCTCTTCCTTTTTTACCATGTGTGGCTTTCTTTACATGTCTTCTGTACAAAGCTTTCTCATAAAACTCTTTTCCACACACATTACACCTAAAATGTGTTAAGTGAGAAATCTATTATTGTATACTTAAATTTTTTAAACTAAAATGCACTAGAATTATGGTAGGCAAAGTTTAATGGGAATACTGTCTCATACAATAAGCAGCTCTGTAATTACATGTAACACTGTTGGACTGAACTACATTTTCTCTTATCCACAGCCATAAAGATTCCACTTATCCTTCTGGAGAAGTGAGATCTCATACAAAGCATTCCTAACTCCCTCAATTTTTTATCCTCTTATGACATCATGTATCTTAGTCCTAGCATTTTGTCAGCAGGTTAACAGCTAAACCATGCTATTTAAAGTCACCCACCCATTCTCAAGACCCCAGTCACCATCAATCTACTGGTACTTTTGGAGCAGATTAGGCAGTTCCTTGGTGCCTGGCTGTAGATCTGTATAACCTCATTTTCATTAGTAGCTTTCAGCTGTTCATCTCCTCTTACCTATAAGGGTCTGTGACAGAATGAGACTTTACATGAGAATACCAGTCCTTCTTCCAACTGTAACATTTTCCACAGAACTGACACTGAAATGGCTTCACACCTAAATGTTTATTCATATGCTGCCGAAGATCTCGAGCTTCATAGAAACTCTTGTCACACCTGTAAGAGAAGATGTTTTAGCATCCTATATACAAAAGGCACTGATTTCAAAGCACTGGAACCTCATTCTTTAATGGCAACTGAAGACTTTAAAAACACCTACTGCATCATCAACGTTTATGTAAGGCACAGTCCCTTTCCAAACTAGGAAAAATTAAGAACAGCAGCTTGTTTGAAAGCCTGGCATAAAACACAAGGACTTCTGAAACATGTGTGTTATGAGTAACTTACTCTTTCTGTCATTTTAATGGGGAATAATCAAAGACAAAACAACTAGGAGACATCAGAAATTTGTATTGCACCATATGAACATATGAACAGCTGCTTCTTCCCTTAACCAAAGAGGATTAATTCTAATGATACACAGATAACTGGAATTTGTTGCTTGTAATGTTCAAATGTAGGGTTTTTTAGAAATAAAAAAAACAAATCCATAGTCCTCCAAGAAAGCATCTGAGAGTAGTGATACTCATTCTGTAGCTTGCTGCTTATATACATCTAAACTCACACAATCTTATTGTTTTCCTTCATTAGTACCTTGCCTTAATATGACTATGTAGCTCCTCTTGGTAGGAAACGTACAGAGGTTGGTCTAATCAAAGATGTGGTTTCTCCCTTTGAAAGAAATTCTGCTGATCATCCCCGTCTCTTCCTCATCTAACATCATACAGCTGTATGACTCAGGGACAGAGGCAGAGAAATGCCAGCAAGCAAAGGTGGAGGGTCCAACTTCTATAGATCATCAACTATTGGAATGAGGGAATCTCAGAATTCTCAACCTCCAGTAGAATTCATACAGGAACAAAAGTTTTAATATTACGTTTCCTAAATAATGGGCATCCTGGAGAGGAGAAGTCTCCTCTGCTTTTGAGTCGGGGTGAGAGGGGGACAGGAGAAAGGTGATGGTGCCTGAGCCACCCAAACTAACTCTTCTTCCTAGGCTGGAAAAAACTAACAGCTCCTGTTCAAACAGGGGTCTCAGGGATCCTTGGTTTGCACATCCACATCAAAAAGTATCATACAGATTCCTAAGGGACTTGAAGGGGGTTGGGACTTGGTGCTGTCTCCTCAAGGACTGAATATTTGGAAAAGCCATAGGAGAAGTACAAAACTCAAGAAACCACTGCCCTCTAACACTGTTATGCATTACTGCAATTCAACGGAACACATACTTCACTGGAAAACTTCCACAAACATTTTAGGAAAATAACTCATGTTCAGCTTTGCTCAACTGGGCCTGAAGTTCAAGCTGAAGCCTGGCAGTGAGGTTTCCATTCCAAGCCACCAAACTAAAGAACTGAAGCCTAGCTATTGCTTAGTGAAGCTCTCTAAACTATTTGTGGCAACATCAATTACTTCCTTAGTAGAAATCTTCACTGTAGAAGCAGCAAGGACTGTGTCTGTTTGAAGAACATCTTCTCCATCTAGGTGATCTTTTGCATCCATTACTCTACTGCCTTGACTGAAAAATTTTCATTTTTTAAATGTATTTTGCCTTCAAAACCAAAACTGCCTTCCCTAGTACATTTCATGAAATAGTGTGGTCCCTATTAACCCTTTCTTTGTATTTCTAGGGTTAGTATTTTTAGTATTAAAAAGCACTAAATAAAAACATTGCTTACATAATTAAAATAAATTCTCAGCACTCAGAAAATACTACTTTTGCTAGCATACAGCAGCACTACAAGAGATACTATAAACCGTATTTTAGATCATTGCTTTCATTAAAACCTTGAGGTGCTACAGGCAATCATACAAATTGTACAACTCCTCTTAATACCTGAAAGAGCTTCCCGGGGACCTTAATTGAGAGTTCCAAATTAAGCACTATTTGTTTTCTGCAGGTCACTTGAAAGATTCCCCTATAGTCTGCTTGGTCATGGAAAAAGTATCCCTGTTTTGCTAACGCACTAAGAGATGCACTCTTTCCAGGTACAGTTTCTGCTAAAGCAAAGTGCATAATGCAAAGATATTTAAGTGGTCATGTATGTTTTATAATCAAGTTAACAGCAATAGTCAGTGAGTCTTAATTTATGATGTTCCTGCAGAGCTGTTTGCTAAACACATGGTGTATTGCAATGCACACAAGTACATGACCTTGCAGCCTATACAGGACATTTTCAAATTAAACTGAAATCAACTATCCCTCTAAGAGAGGGCAAAAGCAGGCTGAAGGCCCTTGGCCTCTGACAACCTTACCATCTCATCTGTTCTACAAATGAACTATAAACCCACACAGCTACTGGTTACAGCACCTATTACAGTGCAAACACACTCATTAGAGACCAACTGTATGAAACGAGGGATAGGCAACAGTTAAAAAACAAGCTTTTCCTCTCCAACGTATCTATTTACAAAAACGCATTTTTTACTCTCATGCTTTAAAAGTCTCATCCCAGACAAATCAAATAGTTTTACACTGTAACAAGGAGCTGCTTTTAACCTTGAAAATTACTAGGACCATTAATACTGGGAAAAAAAGCCCACCAAAGAAACCCACCAGTCAACTTACTGAGTACACTGATAACCACGAACTTCAGGCTTTGGCTGGTGTTTCTTTATGTGTTTACTGAGTCCTGATGCCCTGTGGAAAGATTTCCCACAGATGGAGCAAAGGTACTTGGATTCTCCTGACAAAAACAAAACAAAGTTACCAAGCCAGGCCTCCATTTCTCACAAAGGGGCATAGTAGCAACTCTAAATTACTTTTTTTCATGTTTTTAAACAAGAGTACCTCACTGCAGCTACTGATTAGTCATGAAAAGTGAGCAGTCTAAAAACCTGCCCTCTTGTGTGAAACCCTCCCCAACTGCCTGTGTTCATATCTTATGCAACTTCTCCAGCAACATAATTAATTGCATTGAATTTTGAATTTGTGGAACACCACCTTAAAATAAAAATTTATGCTCCAAATCATCAATGTAAGAATGATGAGTACTAATATAAATTCCCTGTGTTAAATTATTAATATTACTGTCATCTTTCACATCCTAAGATCTTGAAAGACACCAAGGCTTTATAAAATGTCAGTATTAGTTCAGCAAGTCTTACAAAACATATATGGAGATTTTGAGAGATTTAACTTAACATGTTTTCATCTAAAAGGATAGACTGGAAATATAAGTGCTCTAGAACATTCCAGCCTGTTGCCTACTTTTACTGAATTGACATCATACAGGCATTACATATGTACATAAAACCACAGCAACAGACCAACCATGATTCCCTCTTCTTGTATAGAACATTTGCATACTAATATTAAACTATGGCAAAATAAGCCCATAAAATTACTGCTTACCTCTATCTTTGCTTCCTGACCAGTAGAAGAAAAAGGAGAAGCTACTATTTATTTTTTAAAAAGTTCCTTTGACACTGAAGAACAATGTTCAAGTTCAGCAGCATACAATAACCCAACAGAGAAAAGGGATTCCCTTTCTCATCACATACCTGTATGAATGCTCATGTGTTCCTGAAGACTTCTTTTTGTGACAAAAGACTTTTCACACAAGTCACACTTGAACTGTTTCTGTACTTCATGGAGAGCTAAATGCATTTTTAATCCATGCTTGTAGGTAAAGCTCTTTCCACAAACCTAAAAGAATCCATATGTGGTGGAATAGGACAAATAAAAGTCATTATGTAAACACAACAAAACCTTCTGTATTTCCTAGGAACTAGGATGGCCAAGTCTGTGACTTCACACCAGTGACAGAACTGGTCCGTTAAAAAAAAGTACTCAAGGGAAGACATTCTTCTAGACAAAGGAATATGAACTGTCATGGCTCAAATTCATTCTCATTTTCTCACTCTCGGACTGCAAGCCATTTCATCAATATGTTACAGCAGCATTCCCTATTCTGAAGTGACTAAAATTACCACACATTTTAGGGCAGAACGTCAATACCAGACTCTTGCTAATCTGATTAGCGAGCGAGAAGACTTTACCTTGCATGCATGCGGTTTCACACCTGTGTGTTTCAGCATGTGTATTCTGAGAGAATAGAGTTTAGGCAGAGTTCTCCCACAGATGTCACACACGAACTCCCGCTTGGTCCTCCCTTTGGCCGCAGACACGCCCGTCCCTTCCGCGCTCGCAGCCGCGGGGTTGGGTTCGGTCTTCCGAGTGTGCCGCACGAGATGGGCCCGCAGGGACGCCCCGTACTGGAATTCCTTTTTACACAGCTGGGAAAGAAAACATCACAGCTCTAATTTGCATTTAACACTCAAAATTATATTAAAAAAAAAAATTATCAAAAGTTTCAAGTATAGTAATAGGATTAGTTAAATCCATAACCTGACCCAACAGGTATTTTGTCTCAAGTTAATTAATAGCTGTACCTTTTTAATTTTACACCTACTGTCAGAACCCATGATCTCTTCCCAACAAGACAAACTTCCAGGCTAATCTAAACACATTTGCAAATTTACTTGTAAGGTTCAAGTAAATCCCACATCAGCACTGTCTTGAGCAGCAGGCATAGTCCCATGTCATACAGCACTGTCAGGCCAAGTGGCTGCACCGCATTTAACCCCACCCCATCCAGATCAAGGCTGCATCTGATTCTGAAACCCTTAAGGAATATAAATACATGTACCAAAAAAAATAATTACTAATGTCCTTACTCAATGAATTGTCATAAAGACGGAGGGTTAGAGACAAGAAGAAACCCTCAACTTACTGGGCATTTATATTCTTTAGACCTTTCATGTTTCAGTGTGTGCATTATAAGTGCATAGCGCCGCTGGAACACCATTCCACACTCGGTGCATTTGTGCTGAGCTTCAACTTCATTATTTTCCGTGGTCTCTCTTTTGGGCTGCTTCATTTTCTTCCCTCTTTGTACCAGTTTCATGGCAACCTAAGTTAGAAAAACATGAATGAATGAATTTTACTACACTATATTTCATACCTCCTCTGCAAGTGAGTACTAAAACTGATGTTTCTGTGTTACTATCTTACCTCTTAATTTTGCTCAGTTATCTTAGCTGCTAGAAAGTTACCTTGTTTCAGTTCACTATAAAACTGCCAGTCACAATTTCTATCAAATGTTTCCAACCCTTTGCTGAACCCCAACTTCCCTTTTCAGAATTTACATTAGCTTTAACAGAAGTCTTCAGACTAAAAAAAANATCTAATTAATTTTTATTAGCCAGCAAAAAAATGTGCTATTAATAACCTACCAAAAATTCAGAGCAGTTAAGGAAAGTTCTTTCAGATTAAGAGCATTCCAGATTTCCTAGAGATTTTTTGTGTAAGACACTAGTGGTTTTTTGTTAGGCAGTATTGGCAATGCTGCCTGGAGCTGATAATCTCATTTTCTTTTGTAGAAACTTGCTGTCAAACAAGCCAAATTGTAAGCGATCAGGCTAAAATTTCCTGTATTGGGTGTCTCCCCTTTGGGTTTCTGAGAATAAGGCAAGGGAAGCAAATGAAGGAAATGCAAGAATCCCCATTTCTCTGTCCTGTTCTCCCAACAAGTAAGCAATCTACCAGTTTTTGAAGATATGCCAGCCCTTCCAGCCTCTGGAAACCAAACTGAAACTCAACCCAGGGACAATATTTTCATATATTTTTTCAAATGTTGCTGTTGCTCTGAAAACTTATGCAAACTTAGCTAAATTGTGAAGCCACAAAAATAACTTTGTTTAATATATGGTTAGAAAGACCTTGGAAAATAATTCCTACACATCACACCTCATCCCCAATATCTCTATGCCAAATGCAAGCACTGCAATTCAAGTCTGCTGCATTTTTCCGGCAATCACTTTCCTGTTAGTCTGCCAGCATGAAAACTGGGAACTCAGACAGGAGTGTCTCCTTCCCAAGGCTTATATGACATCCAGTGCAATAAGGGGAAGTTGAGGGATGCATGAGACAAAAGTGCTGAAAGCTATGAAATTACTTAGGAAAGCAGAAACCTATTCCTGAACCCAATCCTGAATAATTATCTAAACCAATTTCTTTTTGGCATAGGTGGCCACTCTCTGTGGACCTCATCTTCAAGGGGCTGGATTTAAAAACAGCAAAATAAGTTAGCAAGAGCTGTTTCTGAATGTAGATATTCTCCCTCCCAAAATATAACAAAAACTTACCATTTTCCAAGCATCAGAAATAGGTTGCTTAATTAAGTATTTTGATTGTGCTAGTTCTAACATCTGGGCTTTAAATTATTCATCTGTAGAAACAGACTAATGCTAGTTTCTAGCTATGAGGGTGTAGTAATGATAACAAATTATTCCGCTGTGTGTGGGACTGGTGGCTGTAGAATGCAAACCCCTCAGAACACCTCTGGAAATTATCAGCTCTTTGGAAGACTTTGCCAACATGCCATGAAGTGTACTCTGTCACAAACCAAATGTATTAATGCTCAGTGAGGTGAATGTCAACTATCCATAGGCACTTGAAGAGGAAAGGCTCCCAAAGGGTAAGGAATAATAAGACTGTTTCATTAAAAAACCAAAAGAAAATTACAATTGAAACTAGTTCAATGATGAAACTTAGTATGTTCCAAGTGCTAGAGTTTTTAACACCACTGCTCTTTGACCCTTTTTTTCTGAACTGACCCCAATCTGAAGGTAGCAGGGTTGCATTATTGTGACTTATGACGACATCTTAAGATCCACACAGGATGTCAAATTTTTCATTCCCAATGCTGTTTTCAAGTCTAACAAATGTAGGGTCTCACTAATAGATAAATACACTTGTCTATGACTGACATACATATGAGCTAGTTAAGAATTCATAGATCATCAAGGATTTTAGGGAGATGATACAGCTTTTGCCCAACCATAAGAACCTATGACAAGATACTCAAGCTGGGATAAGGTCACTGAGCATTCCCAAGATGTTCAGTAGGGAAGGAATACTGATGCCAAGTCAATGTCTTTGCTTTGTTTGTTTTTTTTTCCCCACAACTGTCACAACTTAGAAGGTACTTTGGTTTGCAATAACATTAATTGCTCAAAAAAGAAAACCATTTGCCAGACAGTGCTTGGAACTGGGAAGCAGTCTTCCCAGATTGGTTTTGAAACACTGGGTAATTACTGACTACAGGCCTAATGACAGATAGAATACCTGCTGCACTGCAGATTTAGGATTTGTCTTTCTATTTTGCAGTTTCTTTTCAATTCCTTTATGCAATCTGATATATCCCCCTTCGCTAACGGAACGCTGGCGAAGCTTGCTTTTGTAAGTATCATCCTGGCTGGAAGCAAGGCTTTCCTGCTGGGAAACTGAGATGCTCTGTTCATTACTTTTTTCCTTGAGTGTCTCTGAGGAGTCTTCAGCAGCAGTGTCCATATCTGCATTATCACTTTCAATTTTAACTGTCTCAATGTCTGTTTGACTCTGTGTGTCCATGGCTTCCACAGCTAACCTGTCGTTGAGGTTGTTTGAAATGCTTCCCACCAGCTGGATCTTGATGTAATTCTCAGCTGCTTCACACTGCTCCACGGGCTTTGAAAGATCATTTGGAATGGCCTCCACAGGCTCCGGTTGCACGAGGACAGGCTGGGCTGCTGCTGCCTCCTCTGTCCCAGCAGAGGAAGGAGCTCCATTCACAGCTACTGGCACTTCACTGGCCATGAGCTTAACTTGTTCAGCACCGTCCACAGGCTGAGTCACAACTTCAGCCTGCTCTACTAAACTTTGTGTTGACTCTACTGTCTGAATATCTCCCTTTTGGTACACTGTGATTTGTTTCTCTTCCATCTGTTTGTGCACATTTTCACAGATTTCCAAGACCTCTGACATGAAGAGATGCCGGGCAAGCATGGCCACTTCTGCCATGCTACAGAAGTCAAAAGTTAACTCTGAAGTATAAGCAAATTCCAACAGAGGCAGGAAACTGGACTTGCAGAACCCTACCAGGAATAAAACAAGATATTAGAACAAACTCAGATGATCTGGAATTACACCAAAACATCCCACGATGAATGTAACAGTTCACCTTTGATACGGTTAAGTCCGGAATTTAGAGCAAAACACACTTGGAAATAACACTGAAGCCTCTCCACTGGGACTCAATTAATTCTCATTTACACAAAAACTTCCTCCTCATATATTTCCCACGTGTACGTAAACCCAGACAACTTTTCCAATAACTAAGTAGAATTTAGGTAGTTACACAGTAAAATTCCCTAGAAAAATGTTTCAAGATGCTGGGAGAGCCACAACATTCTTGAAACACAGTAATTTAACCAAAGTTTTTCTGGACCTGCTACATTCAGACATAAGTGTCAACTGATGTGGCAGAAAAATAAGCCAAGAAAATAGCTACTGAAAACAATAAAGAGATGGAAGCTTTAATGTAAGAATTTGATAAAATTTTCCACAGTTGTGTAAATCATAAATCAAGTATTTAATTTGAGGGGGATCTTCTGGACCTTCATATTATAAATGTATTGTTCATGCTTGTCTCCTGGTCATGCAGAGACAGGCACAGTAAAGCAATGCAGAAGGCCTATGTTCTGTATAGTATTCATCACTACACAGCTATTTTTAAACCATTTATTTTAGAATTGTCTCCCATCTTTAATGTACCAGCAGGTTTGAGAAATGAGCAGGAGTATAATACTGCTTCACAGAACTAAGAAACAATTTAGCACTTGGTAAGCTGAACGGCTCTCCAAGAGGCTGGTCAACATCCCCTCTTGATGTATTCAAGCATGTGATTATGTTTCCTTTTTAATGTTTGTGACTAATACAAGGAGGAAACATGTCTAGGCAAGGTAAAAATCAATTAAAAGCTTCTCAAAAATTTTAAGATGAAATATAACAGTCCATGGAAAAATCAGATTAGCCAAAATCAGAGGGATCACTAGCATTAAAAGCCACACAAAATACTTTTAGATTAAAAGAGAAAAAAGCAAGATAAAAATACTTGGTTGTCTTGAACACTCAAAAAAGACTGAATTAAACACTGTACACCTTACTTAGGATATTATGATTTCTAGCTTTGAAACCCACAACAATTCACCTGACAGATCCACTACAGCTTCATGACTAGTGACAGCTCCCTTTTCAATGAAGAGCTCTCGGAAGTACTCGCTGTTGGCTGCCAAGACAGATTTGTGAGCTTTGAACTCCTCTCCTTCAATCAGCAAAGTCACATCACAGAACTGATTGGAAAGCCTCTGCTGATTCAGCTGGTTTAAGACTGACAGACAATGTTTGGAAGATGACTGCTTCACAAGGCCCTTACTGTCAACCTGTCATAAACAACATTATGAGAACTTCATTACATTTAGATTGTGCCTTTTTAAGCATTCACACTGAAACACACAAAAGGATTATTTTCTGCAACCATGCAATCAGTTTAAGCCTGTGTAATATACAGCTTAATTTTACTATTGTTTTCTTCTTTAAGTTTCACCCTCCCTCCAAACACAGTTAAAACAGACAACTGGAAAAACTGGAAGACACATTCAAACTGTTCTTTGACCATATTTTCCTATGATACAGTCTGAAACAGTTACTAGATTCATGTCTTTACATGCATATGAGCCCACAATTATGAACAATAATATTATATATCAATATAGAATCGTTTATTAAGGAACAGAGCCCAAGAGAACCATGTATATGTTTTGCTATTGGTAATTTTGCCATTTATTTTACCTTGAATTCTATATCCATAAATAGGAGTCAGGGTGATTTTATTTTCCAACCATGATGTACTATAATGAATTTCACGTCATGTATACCAGTAACTCATTGGCAAATACTCAATATCTTTGGCAAAATTCTTATTGTCTTACTATTACAAGATTATGACAACAATGGAAAATAAGTACATGATCAAGAGTGCAGTAACAGACAATTCAAATCCATTCAGATGTAAACAATGGTACTTACAAACACAAGCTCGTGCTTTGCTATTGGTTTCTTTTTCACAGGCTTTGGGGATGCAGCTGGAATTGATGGTGTATTACTCAATTCATCATCTGTTTCATTACTGTCTTCATGAGATTTTCCATCCAGTCCTAGTTCCTCCAGCATTTCAGAAGGATCTGACAGAGATCTAGAGCGATCTAGCTTTTCCTGGCACTTGCTGCATTCTTTAATGTAATCTTTAACCTGCTTAAGGATACCTAAGAAAAATTAATGGAGCTTAATTAGGCTTCTAATCATAATTCAATTAAATATGTAGGTGATTAGCACAACAATATTACAGGCTAACCAAGAAAAGTGAAATCAGTCACCTACACTTTCCTACTTCACATTACCAGTTCTGATTGTCTCATACCACTGCATGATATTGCATGTCACCACTGTAACCCATTGCTAATTTGGGATGGAACATTCAGAATGTCATTCCATCAAGCAAACCCTTCTAGAAAGATTTTTAAGGCTAGGAAAAAGTAAGATTACAATGAAAGCTGTAACATAATCCTGCATTTAGCCCACACAAATGGCTTGTTCTTACTGAAAGGGACAAGAACTGGAAGGCTCACCTAAGGGCTTTTGCAAAACTGTGATCACCTGTGTTATATGCAATGATGATGAAACATATTATTAACACTGATTTAAATTAATTGCTTCTGATTTTGGAATTTAAGTAATTTCCCACCAGTACTTTAACTAGTGTAACTAAACCATTTTAGATACTCAATAGTCCCTAAGCCCACAGTCCTCTTCTAGGTACCAAGGCATTTTCTGTGTATGGCTTCCAATCCAAGTTCATTTTCTTCAGTAAGAGCACATGTAACAGCCATGTCTCTATAGCTGAAAATCTAGCAGAGCTCAAAAACACAGACTTAGACCTGCACTGCTCACACCTTCTCAAGGCATGAGATGCACTATTGTTACATATGTAACCCTATGTGGATCAGGAAAACACAGACTTAAGGCAACTCAAGACATTCATGCCCGTTTCAAACATTTTTACATTTCCTCCATTTCATCTGAAATCAGGGCTAGTTCTCAGCACAGGAGGCCTCTGGTCTTCAAATCACAAATGTAACACCCTTCCTGACCCCCGGGCCACATTCCAGCCCATTGCACACCAACACCCAGCTCAGGATGACAACTGGGTCAAAGCCGCTGTCCACTGGAACCCCAAGAGTATTGTAACACCAGGGGAAGCCAATGTTTTAAAAGAGACATAGATAAGAAACCTAATACTTGAACTGAAAGCAGGGCATGAATTTCAGTATTCTCAGCACAAGATACATAAAAGAGTATAGGTTGTGCAAATAAAGGTGACCAGTAGCATCAAAAGATGCAGAACAGAGAATGCCCTCTCCTGACAAACAGAAGATACACTGAGGTCCATGCGGGACATTTCCAGAAGGATGGCAGCAGATGCTAGAACAGTCCAATACTGAGCAGACAATGAGAATGCAGATAAAGGCAAGGAGACCACCATCCAGAATGGATATACCAGCTTTGAGACACCAAATTGTTTTTCACACCAAAGGATATTCAAGTCAATAAGACCTGGACAGTAAGAATGTGCTGCATCTAGAGCAAAACCCTCTCCAGATTAAGATAGGGAAAACTAAAGCTGAAGGGACAGACTTGCTGACTGATGGATGAGGAAAGCAGAACAAGAGAAGCAGCAGAGACACAAACTGGCCCCTCAGCAGGTGAAAAGCAAAATATTTGTTTAATGGGTACCTAAAACTGAAAGTAGAACAGCAAATCCACAAGGAACAAGACAGCATGTCATTGGCTCAGCCAAAAGCAGGCCCCGATTGGGAATTACTGCTGTTCATGCACCACCATTTGTAACAGCTGTGCTATCACTCAGGGGCCAGCTGAGAATTTGTCTGATCTTTTCAGGAAGAAAGAGATAAATATAAGGAGTGCCAGGACTGCAAACCACCACTGGCAGCTGTAGTACCTAAACACGACCATCCTCCACGTGCATGCATGAGGTCAAAAGCTAAACCCGGTCACATGGAACGGATTATCCCCCTGTGCAAAGCACACAGGTTAAGAAGTTGCTACCACAGATGAGCTGCATGGACAGCCTGGAGGAGGACAGTCGCGTTCTGTATTTCCATTATTCAAAATACGGCCACTGGGTGAGAAGCCCCGGGACAATGTGCTGACCAAGGTGCACCGTGATCCCTGCCCCTTGAGAGTGACACAGGACACAGAGCCCGTGCTGGGGGTGGCGGGGGTCACTCCGCAAGGGACAGCGCCCTCCTGGAGCAGCCCCGGTGGGGGGCCGTACGGATTGCCACGGGACTGGAGCATCTCTCTTACGAGGAAAGGCCGAGGGAGCTGGGCCTGCTCAGCCTCGAGACGGCTGAGAGGTGACCTCATGAAGCACGCGAAGGCAGGTTCCCAGAGGAGGGTGGCGCCGAGCGGCAGCACAAGGGGCAGCCCGGCAGAAACGCGTCCCCCTGAACGCGAGGGATTCTCTTCTCGGCGTGTGGGTGCGGGAGGGCTGGGACAGCCCGCGGGGCCTCGGGAGGCCGTGCCGGGGGGGTCAGGCCCCGCTCCGCCCCACTCTCCCGCTCCGCCTCACCCACCTCTCCACCAGTACTTCTGCGAGAGCCCCTGCCAGGTCTGCAGCCGGGTGCGGTGCGCGCCGTCCGGGGCCAGGTGCGCGGCGCGGATGAGGCGGGCGCGGCGCTCGGCCTGCAGCACCACCTCCAGCTCGGCGAAGCGCTGCTGGTCGCGCTGCCGCCGCTGGTAGAACAGCGTCCCGCCGCGCACCACGTAGCAGGCCGCGGCCTTGCGGATCTTCCGCTTGGCGTTGCCCTCCGTGCCCGGCGCGTACGGCTCCCGCTCGTTCGTCAGGTACCGCAGGATGGCCAGGTAGCTCTCCTCGCTGGACATGGCGCGGCGGGGGGGCTCGGGCGGGCGGGGGGCGGCCCCCCCGGCCCTCAGCGCC
>VXBX01005325.1:1061341-1084076 GCA_013400415.1 Scytalopus superciliaris
CGGCCCCTCCTCCCGGGGCCCCCGCTGTGCCCGCTCCCGGGGCTCCGTCGGGCTGGAGCATCCCCCAGCCTTGCAGGGGCTTCATAGGCCGGGAGCTGAATGAGATAAGGCCTGTTCTCCCTGCAGTGGGGAGCGCTGAGGGGCCCCGGGGAGACGGCGCCTCTGCTGAGGGTGCGGGTCCTTGCCTCCTGCCATATCCAATTCTGGAATGTTTTCCTGGGTCTGGAAAATCTCGTTCCCGAAGTGTTGTACCAACGAGGCTGTGTAGGATTAAATCGCATTAATTTCGTAGAGCGATGTGTCATAGCGTGGTTTGGGTTGGAAGGGGACCTTGGAGATCATGTTGTTGCAAGCCCCACCTGCTGCAGGCAGGGACACCTTCAGCTGGCCCGGGTTGCTCAGAGCCCCTTCCAGCCTGGCCCTGAACACTTCCAGGGATGAAGGAACTGTGTATGCATACACAGTTCCTACTGTATACTGAATAGCCGTGCTTGAGCACGCAAAATAAAGGACTCCAGCTTGTTGCAAGAAGGACAGACCCTTTTGAAACACGGGCCTGTGCTTCTCTGACTCTTAAGGGTGCTCACAAAGGATAGAGACAACGGAGATAAAGCCGGCATCCGAAGATGCTTTAACACCTCTGGGAAACCTTTCCGTGATTATAGCAAGACTGACTGCAGGGATGCCTAGATCAATAGAGAATCAGGTGGATGATGATGCCATAGTAACATAGTTTCTTGGCAAATGGATGTGTGTGTTAAGTAGCAATTAGTCAGATCCTGTTGTACCTGAATGCTCCAAAGCTGTAAGAACCATGGGTAAAGCCACATTCAGGGTGCACCAGTTTGAATGGGACACCTCATGTGCATGAATAAAAGGATTACTCTTGTAATTCTATACTGTGCGTCCAAGCCTGTTTCCTGGCTTGTCTGGGGCCAGTTGTGAATTTTTGTAACAAACCCTCAGATAAATAAATGGGCAGATGCAAAATTTCTCTGTGTAGCTAAAGTGACCAAGTTGTTGTAGCGTGCCGGGGCTTGACCTCACGAGCGGGAATGAACTTCACACATCAATGTGATGCATATTCAAATCCAACTTTATTCGAAACTTCTACTGATATATATACACCTTTTTTACTACCATACACACATTTCTATATGCAAAGCAATTGGCTGGAGCCACAGTCCATCTGCCCTTATTCAGATCATAATTGGTTAACAGTTAACTCACTGTGTCTTGTTACTGCTAATTGCCTATCCCATTATTTCTGTTTTCTCATCCTGAGCTTATCACGGTTCCCTTGGCCTTCTTGTTTTTTTTCCCAGCCAGTAGCTGCATAGCTTGGATAAACACCAGGTGTTGTTATCTACACTCTAGCTACATTCTGAAACACTGTGTCTGCTCAAAGCAATCCCCACAGTAGAGGTGACTACTTAAGTGAGAGTGCGGTACCATCTTCCTGAACGTGCAAAGACAGGAGTGTGACTATTTCTGGTGTTGCTGGCTCTGCATTACTGCTCTCCAGAGCTCCTGGGGTAGCTGTGGATCTGAAAAGCAAGGGGAATGTATTCAATGTCATCAGGGATGCTTTTTAGAAAAGCACGTTCTCCAGGGCACACAAAAAGCGTTTGTCTCCATCCATAGCATAACTAAACCCTAAAAGCCTGTAAACTATAAAAATATTAGTATGGATGGCATGTTGGGGTAAAAACACTCTTTGGGATGTGCTGCTGAAAAAGGCCGTGTTATTTACTGAGCAGATAGTAAGAGAAGAGCAAGCACTACGATGATGTTTGTACATAAAATACCCAGCAGAGGCTTAATGTGTGAAAGTGGTTATTATTGGGTGTCGCTATGGGTACCCAGTCATTCAAGCTCCCTGTAGGTGGCAAATGTTTGCCTTTTAACTTTATATAGTAACACTTTTGCGTGAAACATTTTGTGTGTTCCATTAATTAAGTGGTTTGCTAGCCTATTTACCTGCCCAATGGCACCAGTACGGCAGTATAGCTGTGGAATGGGTTCTTAGTTTAGATAGAATGCCTACACATAGGTAGGTAGTTGTCAAGCTGCTCAAAACCTAAAATCTCTGAAGAATTTAAAAATTTAGCCTCTTTTGAAATTTGGGGTTTTGAGGATCACACCTTTAAATTTAGCTGCCACAGTTTGGTGTGGGTTTGGGGTTTTGTTTTGTTGTGTTTTTTTGTCTGCTTCTCACTTCAGAGCATCTGTTACTGACTTTCCCAAAAATCTGCCAGAGTTCTTTACTGGGACAGGATCTGGAATACTTATCTTTCAGTGATTGGATCAGTTATTGTGAGGTGTTTGAACTGAAGTAATTTGTTTCAGTTTTACATGGAAAAGAAAGTTAACCTGTATTTCCAAATTACCTGCATCTATTATAAAACAAGTCTGTTTATCTTGCATTGCTTTTTAAGTCCAGGTTCTCATGTATAAACTTTGTCATGTTTTGAGGGGTTTTTTTTGTCTTCTTTCTCCTTTTTATTCTAAGGCTTGGTAGTCAACTGGTCAGGTCAAGGATTGCAAAAATTGGGTCCAACCTTACCCTGTGACGCTGATACTCAGACTCTGATTCTGGACAAAAACCAGATAATTAAATTGGAACACTTGGAGAAATGCAGGAATCTGATGCAGGTCAGTAACTTGACTTGAAATTGCTGTGAAATAATGGTACTGTGATGTTAGCATCTTCTTCTTTAAGGCCATATTATGTAATTGAAGTAAGCTAGCAGTTATTGTCTTCAAGGAAAATAAAAGATGGCTATAATAGAAAGCTTTGTTTTCAGTCTACAGTTGATTTATTGTGAATTACCTTGGTAACTAAAAATGAACTAAATAAATTGTAGTGGGGGGCATCATAGGGACACTTAGAAAAGCCACTGATAACCCAAATTTTGATACTAATTAGCTTTTGAATACCTAGGCTTTGTAATTTTAAAAACAACTTTGTATTATCACTGAAAGTGCCTCCAGATAAACTGGAAGCTGCCCGATAGCTTCTGTAGACAAGCTAAGCTGAGGTGGGGTTGGTTGCTACAACAAACCTTCACCAGACTGCTAGCTTGATGGTCACACTACTGAAGTGTATGTCTAATCAGGATCTGCTCTTTCTTTAAACAGTTTGTGATTTACAATCCTGTTAGCACACTTTTTGATAGTTGTGTGAAACATATTTTGTTCTCTGCCTTGTTGACAGCACAATTTTACACCAGGAATGGGGCAACACTTTGCACAGTGAATCGGCAGTTCTAATTTTAAAATCCTATTTTCATATGACACAATTCCTCATTCTTTCTCCTCTATTTAGCTGTTGCTAGGAGAATTTCCTCTTAAGTTTACAGAGCGAGTCGTGAAGGCTACATTCTTTGATCACTAATTTATTTCCTGGCTCTTGTGGGTTTTTTTTGTCAGTGCTGTTTACTTGGAATACGTAGATTGAATAAGGTCCTGTTGGAGTGGATTTTTAACTACTAAACGTAAAAGCCTATTCTGTCTGTGTAGTTAAAGCTCTTGCTTGTGTGTCCATCTGCAGCTCTCCGTAGCCAACAACCGTTTGGTGCGAATGATGGGTGTAGCAAAACTGACTAAGCTCCGGGTGCTCAATTTGCCTCATAATAGCATTGGGTACGTGGAAGGGCTGAAGGATTTGGTTCACCTGGAATGGCTAAACTTGTCAGGAAATAACCTTAAGGTAAAGTATTTAGTCTTTTGCATTTTCCAGAATCTAGTCTTGTAAAAATTTGAAGAATGCTGCAAAGAAATCTGAGTATGTTGCTCATTTTGATTGAAACAAAAATGTTTTGCATCTACTGGTTTATGAAGTAGAAGAGGACAGCTTTTGGACTAGAGTAGTCTAGGAAAAAATGAAAGATTTAGTGTAAAAATATGAGAATAAAGAAATAGTCCTGAAAGTAGGAAAAAACTAACATTTTAAAAATGAAACTCTGTTAAAACATGGGTTTTATTTTGTGTTACTTATCCAGTGGTTTTCTTATCTTTCAAAATAATTTATAATTATTGATACTTGGTTTTATTTAGTGACTAAAAGAGAGTTACTGTGAGTAATTGACTTCTTTATTTTTGTAGGTCATTGAACAAATCAACTCCTGTCTGTCTCTTCAGCATCTTGATTTGTCAGACAACAACATAGCTCAACTAGGTGATCTCTCCAAGCTCACATCGCTGAAGGTAGATGTTATTTTATCTCTGCTTTCATTACATTCTTTATGTAAAGAAGTTTGCTTTGAAAATTGCTGCCTTTAAAAGCATTCATTATTCAAACTAGCTCTTAAAGCATTTTAGTGAATTACTGTAATATCTAAAAGAAAGCATGTAAGATTTTTTTCCCTTGTTTCCAAGCTGCAAGAACCAAGGCAGTGATTTTTTTATAACCACTCTAATGATTTTGATAAAGACATAGGGGTGATATCTTCCTGGCTCTTTGTTTCTGATATCATCTGTCATGAACCAAGACAAAGCATACTGTTAACTCTTTTAGCATGAACACTGTAGAGAAAAAATGTTTCCAAATACGTTTTTTGGTGACTGTGACCAGAAGGCCTAAATTCTCTTGGGTGTTTTTTTCAGGGAATGCCTGAACAAGAAATATGGGGGGTTTGATCAAATATGCATTTCATCTCTGTGTTTTTATTTTATAGACTCTGTTGCTACATGGAAATATTATAACTTCACTTCGCACTGCCCCTGTTTGCCTGCCTCAGAGTTTGACTGTTTTTTCTTTGGCAGAAAACGAAATCAGAGACTTAAATGAGGTAAGATATGGAAAGTACCTCACCTTGTCCTTAGGTAGACTGAAAGCAGGTAGTTCAGCAATTTTGTTGAGGTTGTAACTGAAAATGGGTTCTCTTCTTTGAAACAACCCATGCTGATAGAAGCAACTTTTAATAGTTGGTGTGCAATTACTAGACTTGTATTAGCTGCATGAGCTAGGTGACACCTTTTACAATTTGGCCTGGAAAGAAACTTTGCCTTTTTTGGTTTATGTTTTAATGTTATTTAAGGCTGTCGAAAGTATACTTTTAGGACTGAATTCATAGCTCTCTGTGATTGTCTGAGAGTTGAAAGCTGAGCTGATTACCTGCTGCAGAGAGCTTCTGTTACAACAGAGCTTTGAATTGCACGGGTTGCAACTGACCTAAAGAAATAATCTGCATGTGACTTTTGCCTTTATTGTCTTGTTTGTTTTGAATATAAGTAGAATCAAAACTCTTGGTCGGGATTTCATGTTGGAAGACAAATCTTGTTTTAGTAGTACATTTATCTTTAAAACAGGACAGTGTTTCTCCAGCTTTTTAGCTTCCTTTTTTCTTTCTTTTTTTTTTGTGAAAATCTAATACCTGTTATGGTAAACTTGAACCATATAAAAATACTATACCTTTTCATAAATAAGGCCCCATTCCCAGATTTTTAAGAAAAGCTAATACTTTCCAAGGGCTAAAAGTACTTACAGAAGAATTAATGTGAAAATGGCAGTAGTTGGTAGAAAGTCCTTTGATGATATTTGTGTTCAAAAAGCAAATGTGATTTTCAGTGTATTTGTAATTGTGTTTTGCATGAGATGTCTAGCTGCATCTAGCATATGTGGTACCTTCTGTAAGCATTTAGTGGGTTCAGTTAACAAATGTATCTTGTTTTCTCAAGGTTTCTTTCCTGAGTTCTCTTCGTCAATTGGAACAGCTGTCAATTATGAACAATCCTTGTGTGATGGCCACACCTTCTGTCCCTGGCTTTGACTACAGGCCATATATTGTCAGCTGGTGTCTGAACCTTAAAGTTCTTGATGGATATGTGATTTCTCAGAAGGAAAGGTGACATAATAGTATTAAATCACTAAAATTATTAAATAAAATTTGGCCAAGTTGAAATTGCATTCTTATATAATGAAAAAAATGGGAAAGTGCTAATGAGCTGAAATTCTGTTTGTGTTGCTAATGGCCATGTGAGGTGCCGGCCAGTTAACATTGTTGCTTTTGCTAAATTTTTCATCTGTTACACTGGAAATACTTTGTAATATCACAAATTTGTTTAAGTAGAAGTGTAAAGTTAAGCTCACAGTAGCACTTCTACAAAACAAAACTGTGGTAGCAATTTATCAATCGTCTGTTACCCTTTCCAAGGTTGTAGAATGTGACAATCAGCAGGTGTTAAAGCTGTAACTTGGGGGAAGTTCAAACATGCCCTTTTATAAAGGGTCTTACTTGAGCGTTCATTTCTACATGTGTCATTGTTGGTAGTTAACCATCATCTTGCTCAAATCACCTGTTACTGTATCATTGTGGTTAGTATATCACTATGATATCTGTATGACGAAGTTCTTGACATCAGCAGAACCCAATCATAAGTATTATCCAGTATAAATACTGAATAATACTGGACTCTTCTAGTCCAGTACATGAGCGTAGTCCAGGACATTCATGTCCTTTTTTCTCCATTACTAAAGTGAAAAGGTGCCTTTTTGATCGAAAGTAAACCAACTCTATTTCTGTTTTACCATAACATGTTACAACTTCCCTGAAAAGTTATCTGTTAGAATTCTGGACTTTTTTTTGGCGACTAATGGGGTTTTTTGTATTAATTGTATTATTATATGTAGATGTATTATATTAAATAGTCTCAGACTGAAGTGCATTTGATTTAAAAACATAGTTGAGTTATTGAATACTTCCAGCAAGATTTGCTCTCTGTGCCTGTTTTGCATGTTTGTGAATTTTTCTGTTTCTGTGCAGGCTTTGCTGATAAGTTCATTGACATAAATGCGTTTTCAGTGCTCAGAGACTACACACAGACAAAGCAGAGACTGCAGTTTTGGACAGGCTTTTTTCATTTGTTTGTTTCATCAATGCTTATGTGAGGGAATACTTTATTCATTGTTCTGGTAATGAAATCCCCAGTTGCTCTGGGCACTGCACATGTTCCAAGTTTTGATTAGATTTGTAGATTAGCTCTTGGGTATCCCCTACAGGACAAGTAGTGAAAGGAGTGTTAGTGGTTTTATGCCATTCATTAATGGTGACCATTTGTCCCCTTCCTAACAGTTTGAAGGCAGAATGGCTCTACAGCCAAGGTAAAGGAAGATCATACCGACCTGGGCAGCATGTTCAGCTCGTTCAGTACTTGGCTACTGTTTGTCCTCTCATATCTGCCTATGGACTCCAGACTGAAGAGGATGCCAAACTGGAAAAAATACTGAGTAAGCAAAGGTGAGAACTTACTCTTTGTTTCCTAGAGAATGCAATTGAGAACATAACTCTGTGTCTTATTGTGTGTTAGATATAGTGCTTAGAATGTTAAGCAGCAAAAATCTTGTGGTAAGCAGAAGGGTGGTATCTCATCAAAAGGCCTGGAAACGGGAGCATCTGGAAGGAGTAATTGTCAGTGCAGATTGGCCTCCAGGAGGAAGTTATAGAAATGCTGTGGCCATTTTGGAGGAGAAGGTGCAATAAAAGCATATTGACCTTGGAATATCCAGCTAAGTGCTCTGACATTCACATGATGTTTTTGGGGAAAATTCGGGAAGCTGGCTTGCTTAAATATAACTCTTTAAAAACTTTAAAAAACCCTCAACAACCAAACCAAAAAAACCTCAGCAGAAAAAGCAATCCCCCCAAATCCCCAGCTGTATATATATATGCACACACATATATGATTTATAGGGCAGTTTCACTTTGACCTCTACCTCATGATCTTTTAATTTAGCTGCACTGAAGCAACCTGTGTGTTCTTTGGGTTTGTAAAGGAGGATTTTAAGTTTGTGGCAATATTTGTATATTTGTACTAGGAGTTTGCATCTTTAGCAATGGGGACACCTATTCCTTGATTCAGTCACTTTCGAACATAAGACACTCGCTTCATTCCTCAAACCTCTTTACACCTACAGGTATAATGTATTCCACATTAGAAACCCAAAATATCTACATGTCTTCCTTGTGTGTAGAATAACTTCATGGTTTTCAGTCTAGAGTCAGAATTGCATGCTGGGGCTTTTTGGGTGGTTTTTTTGGATACATGTAATGAATAAAAAGGGGCAGGAGGAGGGGGAGCAGGAACAGACTGTGCAATCTCCTACTTTGTGAGTAGTCCTTTTAATGTCTTGTAGGTATAGGGGTCTGCGTAATTAGCCTCTTGCTTAGAATGTTTTGATCACTTGTTTCTTTTGAAGTTGTTGATATAGATTTTAGATGTTTTCTGTACTGAAAAAGTATAAAAGAAATACCAAATTTGTGGAACTTTGTGCTTAGACTCCACCAGAGGCAGTTGATGCATCAAAACCAAAATGAGGGACCACCTACATCATCTGCTCCCAGCAAAACTGTGCCTGTAGCTCATGAACACAGTAGTCCAGCCCAGCCACCACAGATGGTTCTTGAAAGTGGTAAGAAGCTATTCTACAGTTGTGATCTAACCTGTGAAAATAAGCATTTTTCTTTTAAACATAGATGCCTTTGTGGAGAGAATTTCAGAGCAAGGCCCTGTTACTATTTTATTCTATTTATTTTTGGAGACTTTTTCAACTGAGGTTATACTTTGTTCTCTAAAAATCCATTCCATGCTTATTCATGTCTTGAAATCTAGTAGGTTTGTTAGGTGAAAAACACAATCCACTAAACTAAAGTTATTACTTTGCTTCATTTTATAAAAGTGCGACTTCTCCAAGGGGATGCAGTTTGTGCAATTTGCTGTGTCCAGTATTTGCTGAGTTTGTGGATGTTACTGTTGTAAGGAATTATTTTCTTTACCACATGCCCATCTTTACTAGCATTTGAGGTCATCTTACACACCCCAGTGCTAACTATAAAAACCATATCGTGAATCTCTATGAATTGAATAATGATATGTTACTGAAATACTGTAACACTTGAATATGGCTTTCTGCCCATCTAGAACCTGTCATCCAGAAGAATTCTTGGGTTGGACCAACTGCAAACAATGATCATTCCTATGCAGTAAAGAACCCTTGTCCTCTTGAAAGAAGTTTTCACAAGGATCTATACCTTGAAGATATACAGACAGATGAAGACAAACTAAACAGCAGCCTTTTATCCTCAGAGTCTACTTTCATGCCAGTTGCTTCAGGATTGTCTCCAGTGTCTCCTGCTTCGGACCTGAAGCTACGTGGAATGCGTTTGGGCCTGGAAGGTGATGATGATGCAGTGACTCAATGTGTGAGAGATGTTAGTAGCAGAGAAAGACCTAATGGGCAAGAAGCTTCATGTGTTACAAGAGAGCACTCGAACAGAGCACTAGGAAGTATGGAAACACAAGAGAATATCCAAGAGGTCATGGTGTTGCCTTCTCCTGGCCCAGGAGCAGGTAGCCTGGCTGCAAATACCAGCAACTGTTCGGTGTCCTCTGAAGACCACATTCTGCATAGTGACCCCAACACCTCATTAGGTGCTAAACCAGGAGTAAAGACTGTCTGTCCTGACCAGATGACAGGAGAAAGTTCTGATTCATTAGCTGTTGTCAGTCAAGGTGCAGCTGAACTGCAAAGGATGACTAAAGCAGCTACCAAGCTTCAGGCTTGCTGGAGAGGATTTTACACGCGTAACTACCACCCTCGAGCCAAGGAGGTGCGGAACGAAATTCGACTGAACAGAATGCAGGAGCACATCATTTGCTTAACTCATGAAGTAGAAAGGTAAGTTGAGGTCATGCTCTGTGTTTTCAAATATGTATGAATATAACCATCATTCCACAGTATTTCAGAACTGGTGTAAATGGGTCTTGATGTAACTACTCACAGTAGAGCTTGTCATTAGGAACATAAAACTGTGATTACATTTAGAGGGTCATTTCCTGTAGGGTAAGCACAGTTATGCACATACTCTCAAATTGCTTTCTATGAGTGGGTTGAGTTAGAATATATTTTTCTATTCCTCTATTAGCAGGACTTTCAGGCATATTTCAGTGGATAACCAAAATAGTAACTGCTGAGTGGGATTTTGTTTTTACTTGTCTCCTAGCAATTACAGAGTGTGTAAATGAAGTGTCCATATTGAGTTGTTCCTTTATTGCTGGTGAAAAGAAGAATTCCCTCTGCCTTGTATAATACAATTTTAAAATGTGACCCTGTGTTTGGTTCTGTTTTCATTTTTTAGTCCTGTGAATCCATGTTTGGACAAGATAATTATCAAAGTTCCTCAATTTGTAAGATAGAAATTCTGGGTTTACTTACATTTTTCTGGATCAGCCTGGGACTGTCAGTCTGAGAGGCACTTTTTCTTTACTATCACAAGTGACAAAGGTCTGTGAATCAAGTTGAGTGCTCAGTGAACCTCTAGAAACTCCCACTGCTTACACATCGTCCAGATATGAGTTGGAGAGAGTATAATTTGAAATGAAGAAGCACTCTTTTAGGGGGGGACTGTGGTAGCTGAGCAATAAAAAATAAGAGCTTAGGTTCAGTTTACAAAAAGACATTTAAATTTTTGGCAAGCCAACAAATGTGCTGCAGTAAAAGGAAGCAGAATCTAAATGTAACTGAAAAAGAAATTTGAAGTCAGCAGCTGGGTATTGATGGCAAGCCAGACTGCAGTAATTTCTTAATATTAGGCTCTGTTGTATCTTTCAAGAGTGCTGTTATATAAGTAGACATTAAGTATTCTTGTTACCAAATGTTGCTTATTTAAGCTGCGTAAATTTTGGATGTGTGTTCTTGCAGACTAAGAAAAGAAAGAGAGGAAGACAAAATGCAGAGGCTTGTACAGGAGGAAGCTGTCAGATTTCTTTGGAACCAGGTATATAGTTTTGGTCCTGTTGTTTTTCTGCTTATGTATGAATATGAAAGGCATTATTTCATACTGTAGTTCCTGAAGAGATAGACAATATGGTTAATTTCTTCCAATGATGACTTGAGCACTTAATAGAATCTAGTTGCCATTTTGTGTGCTATATTCTTATTCTGGGGGAAAATAACCTTCAGAAGGATTAGTGCAAGAACACTGATTTTGTGACTAAAGGCTAAATTGTGGCCTGATGTGAGAAGGAAGGAAAAATGCAAGGGAAGCTAAATAAATATAGCAGAACTGTGAAGAATGATGTGCCTGCTGAATACTCAGGGCAAATGAAATGGTGTCAAGCTGTGTTGCTTGTGAGCAACTCATATCTGAAGTAGGAAAGTTATTAATACATCTTTTAATAAGCTATTCATTCAAAAATAAGACTGTTTCCTTAAGCATGGACTATTTCATAACTGTTCCCTGTCCTTCCCGTTTTTAAAAACAGATTCTTTTTCTTCAGGTACTTGACCTGAGAGCTTGTGTGCTCTGTCTCGGGCTTCTAGGTTTAAAAGCCATGATTTAACAGAGGGAAGAACAAAATTTCCATAATGGTATAGCAAGCCTTTTGTTTGTCAGTTATCTTAGGTTTTGTACTAGAGATTGGTTTCTGAATATAAGAAATACTCTAGAAGTCAAAATACTTTGTTGCACTTCATAATTAATTTTCTCTATACTTTACAGGTTAAATCCCTTCAACAATGGCAGCTTTCAGTGATGCAAAATTTAGGTGCTACTGGGATCCCTTCAGCCAGTATTTTATGCTCATCCAAATCACCTGTTCAGTCATCTACACTTGAGCAAGAAACTCCACCACATGTTAATTCTGCTTTGTTAGCTCCAGCTAGTGATGATCTTCAGGAAAAGTCTTTGTTGCCATTCCCAGATTCTGGTTTTCATTCTTCTGCAGCT
Source organism: Scytalopus superciliaris (assembly GCA_013400415.1). Taxonomy (NCBI): domain Eukaryota; kingdom Metazoa; phylum Chordata; class Aves; order Passeriformes; family Rhinocryptidae; genus Scytalopus; species Scytalopus superciliaris. The sequence goes on from VXBX01005325.1 coordinate 1,073,071, forward strand.
GATCAGACTCATGCCAGTGATCTGTGTAGCTCTGAAAAGAGTTTAGCTGAAGGAACCGAGACCTCTCTTTCAATGGAAACCATCAAACAGTGTGGCAATTCTGCTTCAGCATTTTCCTCAGATGTAGAGGATGGCCATGGGGAATGTGAGCAAAGTAAAGAGAGCTCTGGTAATGACCAGGACAATGGACTAATACAGCAGTATTTGAAATCTGTTCAGCAGCTGGAAGAGGCTGATGAAGAGACAGATTGCCATGAAGAAATGGAGGGCAGCTGTACACAAATCATTGTTTCAGCAGAAAGCCAGGATTCTTCATCTGACACTGTCTCTCTAGATCTCCCTCAAGATACATCTTCCCCTATCCGAGGTGAAATCAGTCAGACACCAGAAAGCTACAAACTGAATTCAGAAATAGTAGAAGGGAAGCAAACGGACTGTGATTCTTCATTTCAGATGCTGCATGTTGGGATAGCTGTATAATAGGTTCAGTTCCACAAAGGACTAGAGATTCCATTTCACTTGCCTTTGTCTTTCTTTTTCCCATTTGTACAAAACTTATTTTTCATGTGTGCTATTTCAGATTTTGACACGTTACCAATTTATGTTGTACTTAGTATTTTATTGATGTTGCTGAGGATTGACACTAACTATGCTAACCTGAAATCAGCAAAGTTCTCAGTGACAATCATTATGCACTTTATTTTCAAACAAAAAACTAGTGTCCTAATAACTGGCTTCCATTAAATTAATTCTGAAGATTGGGGGTGTGGGTAGTGGTAATGTTTGCTGTAAATTCACATGGGTGAATGTGTTAGTAAGTATTGGGTTTTTTTCCTACAAAAGAAGGAGTAAGTTCTTATGTTGCAAAGAGAAGAAAACAATATGGGAAGAAACAGAGTTGATACAGGCAGTGCATCCTGTCATAGGCAGGATATGGTGTGATGACAAAGATGAAAGAAGTTGTTTTTCAGATCTTTTGACTTTAACAAGAGTAGTTTAGTCAGTGTATAAAAGATGCATTCCAGAAAAACAGTGTCCAAGTCAGTGACCTTTTTGTAAATAACTTGAAGCTGCTGACTGGAAATTAGGTCATTTACATACACACTGAAACAAGGACTTACAGGAGAGACCTCAGGGAGCTTCAAACAAGCCTTCACCTTTGTTTTCCCTGGGGTTGAATTTCCCTGCTTTCTCAGGTAAGACTCAAAGTGGAACCAGCAGCAGCCAGGACTAAATAAGAATTTTAAAGGGGCATATGATTTGTCAACATAATTTCCAAGACTGCACTGCTGGGTTACCGCAGCAGACTTGGTGGCATGTGTTTTGCTCCATGAAGATGCTGATGCACTGTGGGATTTGGATCTGCATGGCTTTCAAGACATTGGTATGTTTGATGGGTCACAACTTCTCCTATCTACAGGTATAAATATTAAAAGCAAATGCCATGATTTACATATATTTCTTGATATCTCTGTTGGGTTTTTTGCTTGTTTTTTTCCCCCCTGTATGTCCAGTATTTGACACTCTTAACTAGATGTGGATAAAAAGTTGTATTTCTTGCCTGTTAGCAAATATGCTGAGATACCTAGGCTATGCTTTCCACTTAAACACTGGGCAAGCAAGAGGGTTGGTATTTTGCCTAGCCATTGCTGTGTTGAGCTTTTTAATGGAAAAGGATCAGGTGTCTTAGTATACTGCAGAAGTGGCAAGGGAAATCTGGTTTTGCCATGTTACTTGTGATGGACGCTAGTGAAATAAAAGTTGATGTTGTGACTTACAGGGGGTCAGTGCAGTTTGCTAATACTGCAGTTTTCAATGTTTAATGAAAGGTCAGTGTTTCAGTAGTTTGCTCATGTTTACTTCTCAGTTATAAAGACACATGCTTATTGCAATTCTCTGACTCCACAGGTTAACTTCTGGTGCTATGGTGTCATTACAATCAACTAGTGCTGTTTTAAAGTGACTCTTACGGCCACGTTACCCGGTAAAATAATATAGTTTTTCTAAAAGCTTTGGTTGCTAGCCTACTTTGGGTTTTGAGCTGAAATTTACCACTACTCCGGAGTTTGGTATGAGGCCAGTATCTGCTTGAGGCCTTAAAATAGCCTTTATGTAGAACATAAATGGCATACTGGACTTGTACCAGCCATCTGCCCAGTGGTGAAGTTCACCTTGGAAGAAGGCTTGCCTCAGTGTACAAAGTAGCCATCATCTTTTTCTCTACCCCCAAAAAGTAAGTTCTGTGGGACTAACTTCTCACAAGAGCTGTTGTCACTGCAGTCAGGTTGACATTTGACTGTGCCTTGCATACTGGTAACATTTAAAATAAACCCCAAAACAAGTGAAGTGGCAGGTTCTTAATGTGCTGTCTCTCTAACTGAATCTAGTTACAGCATGTTTGTGGCATAACTGTATTCATAACCAGAGCACAATAGTGCTTGGGTATTGAAAGTGGGTGCATTAATGTATGATGACATCTAATTAACTGCAAAGAAGTGTGTAGTCAGTGTGATCATTACCTTGTCCTCTGAAGGTTCTGAACTTGGGTTTAAATCTGTCATGCTTGGGGATCTGCAGTTTGTAGGACTTTGTCTCTTTGACTATCAATATGTTACATAAAAAAATCTCATAAAAACCCTTAAAAGGATTTTCTTTGGATTTTGAGAGATAAATTATTTTAGTCTGTGAAACGTAGGACCTGGAGAAACTAGACCACTACCTGGATAAAAATGTTTCACTTACTGAAGACACTGAGGAAGCATAGATATTTTGCTATTTTGTATTGTCACTTTTGCTGCAGAGTTAGAGGAGAAACAACTTGAATTTTGGAGGTGTCAAAGGGAGAGAACTTGGTGAAAGTTAAATTTTCATGGAAGCCCTAGAGGTTTCTTGACGTTTCCTTTATTATTAGGACTTGAAACACAAACACAAGGCAACATTTTAACTAATGCCTCGGCCAGCTGTTGTCCTTCTTAACTTGTAACCTGTATATCCAAAAGTGGGTTTATGCAGGTACAGCGAAGCATGTACTGACATATGATCAGCTTTATCTTACTTTTTTAGGAAACTCTGAAATATGGAAACATGTTTTTCTGATATTCTGAAAAGTCTCTTGCATGTGTAGAAGATGAGTTCCTAAATATAGAGAAATCAAAGAATGGTGAAGTTTTGGATTAGTTTTTACAGCGTTAAATGTAATTAGTTTGTATATACAGAAAATATTTTCATCCTGACCATTAAGATGCATACAGGGAAAGACATAATGAGGGAGTGATACAGTGGAAAAATAAGGAATAAAACTGGATGTATATTTAAAAACGTCTTCTTTCAGTCCTGTTTTGAGCTCTTGAATCATGATGTGGAAATATCATAGTTAACATGGCTTAACATTTACTCATCTTTGTTTGGATAAGTTTTCTTAATCTAGGTATGTCATATTCTTTCATCTGGATAGGGATGCACAACTCCCTTTGGAGATGATGGAAACTTCATAAGGGAATTGGAAGGCCCAAAATATGAAAATCTATGTCTGAAAATTTCCTGTGTTTATAGTGTATTCTTTAAACATTTTCCTTTTGCAAGGCTTCATATTCAGTAGAAGAATGTACTTTGTACAATAAAAGCTTGTCCCTTGTGTTTTGTCCTGGCCTGATCCTCCAGTGTTAATGGGAGAGGTAACTAACTAATGGTTATTTGCCAGGCAATGTTGTCAGCTCTGCTGTGAGTACAATTTAAATGCTTCTTTAATTTGCTTCAGAAAATCAGCTAAATATAGCTCAGACTATTTAAACTGCACCACACAAGTAGTTTTGCCCTAAATGAGATGGTTGTGGCCTACACAAGCCTGTTTTCAGCTAGTCTGTCGCAGAAATTACTCTTTTGTCTGTTTTTCTGAAGGTAGGGACAAGTGGGTTTATACCATAAAGCAAGAAGGCATTAAGGCTGCAAATTTTATTTTGCTGCTTCTAAACCACAAATATCCTTCAGCAAGTACTTGAAAAAGTCCTTGTTAAACTAAATTGCAGAAGCCTAACAGTTATTGATAGTTAAGTTTCTTAAACAACCATAGATTCTACTATTTGCATGCAACAGTTTAAATAATGCACTTAGCAGCCAGTCTCTGTATATAAAAAAAAGTTGGGTTTTTTTTCTGAATGTTTGTATTTGAGCTTGCAAATTGTTTCTGGTTTTTATGAATTTGTATATATAGTCTGAAGAATTCCAATCTTAATTTCTACTTGTAGCAGGCCATTTGATGAACAAAAATGAAATATACATTCCTTCGAAACTACCTGGGTAATTTTTACTGGACTTGATGTTCTTTTGGGTCTCACACAAATACACTTTTTCCTGAGAGGATAAAATTGTAGCATTGAGGGGAGACTTGACTGAATGATAAGAAAATACAAAAACTGGTCAGTTTCCCTGCTAGTGGAAAAGACACAGGGTTTTTTTTTTCCCCCCCCTACTCTCCCTGTTGTATTAACTTTCCCCCCCTTGATGACTGTGCCACCTGAATAAGTATGCATCAAGTATTCATGAAGTCTTTCAAAATGTTGTCTTTTCATAGTTACACCTTTTTCTCCCCCCAGACTGGATTTCTAGGACAAGTTACTGAGAAACTCTTGCTTTCTGTATGCCTACCAAAAAGTTGGGACTTTCTGTCTTAGATGTTTTCTTTATGTCAGTAATGGAAAAAGCACAGGATCCTTTTCTTGCAAAAACACAGAACAGTATTTATCAGGAAAGGTGCTTTATCTCTCAGAAAGTGCCATGGCAAATTGTATTGTATAAGAACTCGCAGTAAGAATCTTCTTTTTTGGCTTCATTACATTTTTAAGTATACGGGCTAAATTCACCTGTAGCATAATTCTATTGAACTAAATTTTGTTGAGACTCTCACAGTAGTATTCTACCTCTAAACCAGAATTTGAGAAAAAAGAACAATTGGGCATTGATGTGTCTTTCTACTTCTCGCTGTTTTCTGTGAAGAATGGTGGGTGGTTAAATTCGTATCCTTCATATATTTTCTATAAGTGTTTACATTTCTGGATTTATTGTTTCTTAAGTATTTTGTTTGTATCTCTGGGTTTTTAATTTTAAATAAATGATTTGTACATTTATTGAAAATTTTAAGGTGTGCTTGATCTTGACTCTTAGTCATCACCTTATGACTGGAGGGCTCTTTTGGAGATGGGAAGTTTAGGAACAGAAAGCATTTGATGACAAGCTAAGCATTAGCATTCTTGCAGCCGAGGCATTCCATGGCCACTGTGTCAGTGCTGAGGACAGTAAGGTGTAGTAGGGTACTTGAAACGTGTCCACCAACAACACTGAAATTGGTCTTCGTGATTTACAGTCCTTTGTTTCTACTGCTGGCCCCGGTTTTTGTGTTCTTAATTCCCTGCTGTGTTTAAACTAAAAGATGTATTCTGTGTAGTTTTCAAGAAAGAGGATTAAGACTAAGGGCTTATCAAGAGAAGCACAGCTGCAAAGCATGTTGCCGCCTCTCCTACTGTTTTGGTTTGGTCAGATACCTGCTCTGTTCTTAGCAGTTGAAGATTGATTAAACATCTTTCAGGCTTTAACACACAGTCAGAGAGCTCAGACACATGTGAAAGTCGTGTTTTACTGCAACACAGTCTTCCCAAGATAAATAAATAAACAAACAATAAAAAAAACCCAAACCAACAAAGCTAACTTTGTTTTGCTAAACTCATTTTGCACATTGAGGTTGGTAGGCGTTTTCTAACTCTTCACTATGTGTTTCTCCTTCATTACACCAAGGAAAATAGCTGAGGTTTTTAAGAGAGACTCTCCTTACTCTTCAGGGAAGGTGTTTGCTGTGAGGGTGGTGAGGTACTGGAACAGGTTACCCAGAGAAGCTGTGGATGCCCCATCCCTGGAAGTGCTCAAGGCCAGGGTGGATGTGATTTTGAACCCTCTGGTCTAGTGTCCTGCTATGGGTGGGAGTGTCCCTGCCCACAGCAGGGGAGTTTGAGCTAGGTGATCCTTAAGGTCCCTTCCAACTCAAACCATTCCAGGATTCTATTTAAGAGACAGAACTAGGCATAGTTAAAGTAACTTCATGTCAGGTCTGAAAAGAGAAGAGCAATGCCATGTTCTCTTGGAGTAAAGACCTTAAAGCTGTACTGCTAAGTTTAAATGCTGTGTGTTGTATGGATAGTAACCACTATACTTCAGGACCTCAGGTTGAAGGCCCCTCTTGTCCCTGATTTTGATTCATATTTGTAATAAGATCAGACATTAAAATCTTTGGTTAGATTTGGAAAATAAAGGGATATCTAGTGGATGGACCCACATTTGTTCAAATGGAGATAGTTACTTTCAATTTTATGGGCTGAAACCTTTGTATGTGCTAGGAGTTGAATCCCCTCCCAACTTCTTGTGCACTCCCAGCCCACTTGCTGTTGGGGTGGTGCGAGAACCAGAAAAGCCCTTGGGTCTGTGTAAACTCTGCTCAGCAGTAGCCAAAATATCTCCACTGGGGGGGTGTGGGGGGGAAATCAATACCAAGTATTTCTCAAAATACTGTCGTCTTGAAGTATTTTGCTTACACAGCCAGATGGCTTTCAGTTCTTGACCTACAGTGTATAGTGCTAATAAAAGCTGGTGCCTGGGGAGACTTTGCTTTCTATCTCTACCAGGTAACCACCATTGTAAGACGAGGAAAGGAGGTGAAAAATAGAAGTAAGATCACTATTTCAAAATAGCTATGACTGATGGGGGTGGGAGCAGAAGACAAGACTAGGCTATTAATATTTACAGTGACTAAAGTATTTTGTTCACAGGAATATTTCAGCTGCTCTGTCTCTGTTCCAGATTTTAAGCAAGCCCCCTCTTCCCTAGTGAAAGTAAAACTGAGCTCTTACTCTGTAATCCAAATAACTGAATGTTTTGGCAAGAGGCATTCCCAAACTTAGGCAGTGTTTACGCGTGATGGCAAGGCCACTGCAGGTGTGCTGTCAGACTGAAAGTGCCACCCAGCTCTGGTGCAGGGTGCCAAACCCAGCGCTGGCTCTGCCCACCCCTCGGGGCGCTGCCTGCGCTGAAGCCGGCTTTGCCCGGTCCCGCTGGGCTCTTCCCGTGTTCACGGCTCAGCCTCTCCCCTTCCCACCTCGCCCCGCCTTGCTCCGGCCCCTCCAGGCTCTGCCCGGCGATGGTTCCTGCCACAGCCCCCTCCCTCCGGCCGGAGAGCCCTGCCCCTGCCCCTGCCCTCGGTGCGCGGCAGCCGCTCCGCATCCCGCCCCTCTGTGCCTTCGCCCACCGCGGCACAAAAATTACAGGCGCTTGTTTTTTCTCGGGGTTGCTTGTGTGTTTGATTTGTCTGTCTGTTCGCTCCCTTCCCGCTATCCAGCGCCCTCCCCGGCACACGCACTATCCCCNTGTGCCGCTGCCCCCGGGGATGCCGGGGTCCCCTTGTGCCCGGGCATGCCGGGGCCGCCTTGTGCCCGGGGATGCAGGGAGTGCCTTGTGCCGCTGCCCCCGGGGATGCAGGGGCTGCCTTGTGCCCGGGGATGCTGGGGCCGCCTTGTGCCGCTGCCCCCGGGGATGCCGGGGCCGCCTTGTGCCCGGGGATGCTGGGGCCGCCTTGTGCTGCCCCCCCCGGGGATGCAGGGGCTGCCTTGCGCCCGGGGATGCGAGCTGCGGGCCGGCCCGCCCGCCCCAAAAGAGTATCCTGTGAGCAGAGACACAGCAGTGCGGTTCTCGCTGCCGGCAGCGGGGGCCCGCTGCCCCGTCCCCCGCCCGCGGGTGCGTGTCCCGTCCCGATGCGGCACCGCAGGATGCTGGAGGGGCCGGCAGGTCCCTCTCCCCGGGGAGCAGGGCGCAGGGAATTAGGGAAACAGCAGCAGCAGATGTGTTTCTCCGTGCCTGCAGCCACTGGAGCCCCTGTGCCCCGCTGTGCCCTGCCGGAGGTAGCGGCTCCCTCCCTTTGCGATGTGCAGCGCAGCGTGGGGAGCGGTTCCACTAATACTGGTCGTCCTAATGGGCTTTGTAATGCTGCCGGCTTAGGGAGGTGTGGGGATAGAGAGCTGACAGGAATTGACAGCTTGGAAAAAGCCCCAAACTGTAATCTCGTAATGGATCACGGCACAGAACACTTCTCAAAAATGTCACTGAGCACGTTTTGGGTGTTTAACCTTGGGCAAAAAGGGGCCTTGTAATAACAGAGGACAAAACTGAGAGAAGTAATACTTACCGATAAATAGCAGGAAATTCAAAGATACGGGACTGAAGTTCTAAAAAATACAATACTTAAAAAAAAAAATCCCCGGATTATTGTAGAAAAAAAAGTGATTTTACAGATAAAGAATTGGAACTGCCATGTTATTTTGTGTCACTGCAAGCAAACTATCAATGCTTGAATTTCATTTAAAAATAGTTGTGTGTGTATAGATATATTTATTTTTTTTAATCTATTGTTTCCAAGGTTATCTGGCCTTTTGTGTGGATGACTTCAGAAAACGTTCCAGGAGTAGGGTAAGAACCTCAGGCTTTTTGGTGTACTTATGTGCTTCTATTATACAGAAATTGAACGAGATCAATTGTTCAGGCATGAGGCTGTCAGTATGTTAAGGCCTTCAGTATAAAGAAAGCTCTAAACCTGAACACTTGAATGTTTTAGACCATGTGACATTTACAGGAATATGGAAATTTTTGAACAAAAATACATGGGAATAGCCTTTGTGATCTTTTTAGGCATCTGAAATTGCAATCTATTAATTTTCAGTGTCGCTTTTTGGTGATTTGAAGAGGTTCTCAGCAGCACAATTGAAAATTCTCTTCTTCTCTAATGTATTTGTTCCCCAAATTAACATATATGGGTTTAAATTAGCATTTTAAGGAATATTTATTTTCAGTTATTGTTTAAACCCAGCATTGCTGTTTTATGCAAATTTAATACTTTATATTAGTGCAGAACTGTTCCAACAAAGCTATGTTTTGGTGGCATTTCCATACTTTCAGTTTAATGGAGGCCTTGCTCTTTGAGTGCTTGTTCATTGGTCAGAAATACAATCTCTGTAATTCTCAGCAAAGCATTTGAAGTTATAATCCCTATAATCCTTGTAAAGCAATTTGATGTGTGATCTATTTTGAGACTGTCCTTGTTACACCAGTAATATATTTCAGTTTTCAAGCCTATGTGCATTTGTTGAATAATTTAATTAGTTAATTTTGATATTTAATGTATAATTTTTAATATAAATTTACACAGCATTCTTCATATGGTCTTAAGAAATGGTACAAATTCTCAATTATACTATTTATAGAAAATTATACAAAATTAATATAATAATTTGGTTATGTTGCACTTGGTGGATGGTTGTATGAGTAATGCTACTTTAAGAATATTAGGTTTGAAGAGATTGGTGTCTTTTGACTGCCTCTCCTTGCCGTCTGTTTCCTGCTTCCAAGTTTAGAGCTCCTGCAACAACAGTACCCTTTTTGCTTGCAAAATGACTGCCTCAAAACTGTCCTTGTCAAAAAGAAAGAAGCTGAACTGAGCAGGCTGTGAGAACTTTATCAGTGGCTATTAAGTCTGTGATTTTATAGTGGACCAGCTATCAAGCAACCTCAAAGAAGCAATGTATTTTATGAAAGTTAAATTTTATGAAAAACCTTACTATTAATATATTAAAAATAAACCCAGAAACTCAGCATGTGTATTCTTCTAGAAGTGGTTTTTTGGGTTTTTTTTTCGCTTACAGCTGCATATGAGGGCATGAGGTAAAATGATTGATTAAAAAAAAAACAAACCAGAGAAGATGTAGTATGACGTGAAGTTAAATTTTAGTGCACTGAACCCTGTTAGATATCTCCTCTGTAACACTACAGTAATTTTTTTCCCCTCTTCCCAGCAGAAAACTGGAGAGTCTTTTATCTTGCTTATCCAAACGTGCTTCAGACCTTAGTCTTTAATAACAACTTACTGATGTGTAAACAGGTAAATGGGAGATACCTAAACCCAAAAGTTTCTGCTAGAAGTCTTGGTCTCATGATGTCTGGATGGTGATAGTTTGGCCTAATGGATAAATAGGGTGGTTGTTACTTATTTTGGGTTTTTTGTTTGCCAGAATGAAATCTTGCACTCCTCTTTTGCCTTACTTTTGTATCAGCTACAGGTGAGACCACCTTTATGGTAAGGTTTTGCTTTGACACGACCTAGAGAATTAAGTAACAGAATAGGTAGCACCATTCAGATTAGTTCTAGAAAAAAAAAAATCCATGTTGATGGCTTTGTTGTACTAGTTATTGTCCTGCTAAGTTCCACCATTTGTATGCTTTCAGTGTTAAACTTGACTTTACTTCTAGTAATATTTTGGGGACTTAATACAGTTTTTGTAAATGCTCTTGCAGGAATGAAGTGGAAGTCACTGGAATTCTCTTGTGCACTGCTGGGACGAAATGACCTTGATGTTTGTGGTGACTGGAAGTCATGGCAGCGCCTAACATGGGAGGGACAGATATGAATGGACCATGTGGCGTGACTCGTGCAGACTGCAGATCTTCTGCCTGCTTATGGCAGTGCTGGCTGTTGTGGTGCTGGTCCATAATTTTTTTCAGTTAGAGGTAAGTGAAGCTTGTTTCTTCCCCAAGAGTGCATTCCTTTTTGAATGTAAGGTTAGAACTCTCTGACAGCATTTAGCTATAAATCATAGAAAATTGAGGCTGGAAGGGATGTGTGGAGATATTTAGTCAACACCCTCCTCAAAGGGTTAACATCAGCTTGGATTGCTTAGGGTATTGTTGAGTTTTGACTGTCTTCGAGGATGGTTAGATTTCACAACCTGCCTACGCAGCTTGTTGCAGGGCTGCACCTCTTGTATAATGAAGAATGTTTATCTCATGTGCAGGTGGAAGTCACCTCTCTTTTTTTTTTTTGTGTGTGTGTGTTTTCACTCAGCTCCTCTGTAACTCCCCTTTAGGCAGTGAAAGACTGCAGTTAGTTCCCCTTTTAGTCTTCTCCAGATTTAAAAAAAAAA
>VXBX01005325.1:1084082-1095702 GCA_013400415.1 Scytalopus superciliaris
TTTTATTTTTCCCAAAATTTAAAAAAAAAAAAAAAAAAAGGTTTGGTTCCCTTAGTGTCACTCCAGTTCCCTAATCATCTCAGGGGTTCTTAGCTGGTTTCTCCAGTTTGGTGTGGTTTGTCCACAGGTCCACAGGAATGACTTCATCATGGTCAAGTTGAGGGGAGCTATCACTTTGCTCAATCAGCTGGTTACACTCTCATTAATTCATTGCCAGGATGCAGTGCTGTTGACACATGGTCAATTTGCTGTCTGCCAGCATCCCTAGGTCTTTTTCTGCAGAGCTGTTAGCTGGCTGGTTGATCTCCAGCCTCTATTGGTGCAACTTTTATTTGCCTTTCCCTTTTTCCTTCCGCTGCGTCTGGCTTGCATATTTCTTCATGTTACTCAGCACTTTACTGCAGACATACTTTCCCACTGCTTAGTAACTGGGTTAGTAACCCCAGCATAAAGTCAGCCTGGATAAGGATCCATCTCAGGGAGCCTTGGAAGCCAACCCTGCCCACTGGCTTCCTGGCTGGCTGGGTGTTCCAGTGCAGCATTTGGTGGGGGAGCATAATAATGCTTAGCCTGACACCTCTTTAAATGATAACTATCCTCTGTGCTGTGAGCCAGTCAATAATTGTTTTATGCTTTTAAGTTGTGTATATCCTGCTTGCAGAAGCTTCCTTCCTCCTGGCTAGTGATACCCAAATGAAATAATTCATGAGAGGGGCTGTAAAATCCCTTTGCCCCCCCCCAAAAATACAGTTAAATTCAAAGAGGATCACTTAAGGGTAAGGAAGATGTTTGAGAGGTCTAAAATCACAAGTGGCACAGGATCAATAACTGAAGAATGAATGTTTGTTACCTATTGCAGTACTAGTGGAGACACTAAATAAAAATTGCAAATGCTGATTTTAAAGGCAGCAGGGATGCTTTTTATGGATTGCAGCAAAGCTGCAGAAGTCCTTCCAGTCCTTGTAGCTGCTAAAAGCATATATTCAAAAAATCTGAATGAATGCACAGAAGAAAAATCCATTAGAGTTTACTAGATCTTAAAGGTGTTCACCCTTGTGTTTAAAAAATCTCTAAGCCATAAAAAGCTGCATTGTCATCAGGAGGAAATACCACAACTGATTTGGTTTGTATTCTTTTCTCACATATCTGCTGTTGGAAACTGTCGGTAATCAAAATACTGTGTGTTGATGAACTTTTGGCTCAAGTTAGCATGATCTTTTTGTGTAGCATAAAAAGTAGCTTTTTTTTTTTCCTCTTCCTGTGGTTTTGAGGTTTTTTTTAATGACCTAGAGTGTTGCATGAAGATGTCAATATTTTGAAACCTAGACTGTTTTCTTTCTTTTTTTAAAAAATTACGTTTCTCAGAGAAAAGGGCTCTGACAGTGCTTCGAGAGTGAAACAGAACATGCAGGTTCTCTCTGTGCTTTTTCTTGCTGATGTTCATGATAAGCATTGTCATGGCTTTCCTGACCTTTACATATCTGCTATTCCCAACTCACTTAAGTGTTGTGTTGCTGGTAAACCTTTACATCATAACATGCCACTCTCACCCCTCCTGTTGTCTTGACTTTTCTGAATGGACCTGCTCTGGTATTTGTCTCAGCATGGTTTTCCACACATGCTGATTCTTTTCAGTTGGAGATCAAAGCCAGAAAAAGCTTTAGAAAACTTTTACATAATCTCTGTACCCAAATCTTTTCAGGCTCTGGAAGGTGAGCTTTTTGTTGGTTGCTGTTGAAAACATGTTCATAAATGCATCAGACATGCTTCTCATTCCCAAATCATCTAACCAAGCTGGCTAAGGCTAAAGATCTAGGGCAATTGGCAGCTACCCCTCCTCCCAGCTAGCCTCCCTGCTTTTTCTCTTTAGGCTTGTATCCTTTTTCATGTTGGAATCTTCCCTCTTAAATTCTTAAGCTACCAATGGCACCCTCTCATTACTCCTCATGTCAGAATTTTACTTTTCTTACCCTGTGGTTAAAAAAACCCCAAAAAACAGACTGTCCACTAAACATTTGATTATTATTTTATGAAACATCTCATTTTTCACTTTGCTTTTTAGTATGGAATAACTACTCCCTTGAGGCCACTGTATTATAGTACCAGAAGAAATGTATTTCTATTTTAATGTGGTTTTTTCTGTGAACTTAGATTAAATGTTCAGTAATTCTTTCTGGTGAAGTATCGGGATGTAGCCAAACACAGACAACAAATAAAGTAACTGGAGTGTAAAATTACTGAAAATAAGATGACTGACCTTTCAGTAATTGGTATTTGTTCAGTTTCAGATGTTGTCTGCTGTGTAAATTAAGACTTTTTATTGGGCAAACTGGAAGTGGTTGCCTGGGAATCTCCTGTGATGTTTCCTGCTCTAATGATAGTGACTTATGCAGGTTTGCAGCAACTGTTCCAAATGTACCAGGCCAAGCCAGGAGTTTACAGTTGGTGGAAGGCCTTGGGCTTTGAGATGGAGTTCCACAGTTTCATCAGCAGTTGAAATGCTCAACATTTTCATCAGCCACCTGTTGTGAATGAGTGTTTTAAGGTCGCTTTAAGCAACTCATTCATGACACCACCTGCATTATGGTGTTTAACTGAGGACAGGTGTTCATTGCGGATTTAATCAAGTACTCTGTTACCCTTCTAGAATATCCTTGAGAGCATTATTGCCTGTATTGATCTGCATGTTTTATCTCATTTTTGCTTATTTGACAGTGAGAATGCCAAAAGCTGAGTAGTTAAGCTGAAATTTTCATTAGTTCTCACAGAAATACAGCTTCCTTTTTTCCTTTTTATGACATCTAACTGCTTGTGTATTTGTCTGTGCTTAATTGACATATAATCTGTTTCATCCTGCCTGTGTTACTTGGTCGACATCCATTAAACTACTTTGTGGTAAGATTTGTATTCTTCAAAACTCAGCAAAGAAAAATAACAATAACAAACCCCCCAAAAAAACAAAACAAAAGTATCAAACTTCTTCCACACAAACAGAAAACCTCAAACAAACCCAACAACCAAATAAACAAAGCCCTTGGGAATTGCACTTAAAATACATGGCACCTTGAATGGAATATATAAGGAAATAAGAAAAGTAGGCCAAGTGTTATTCCAGTGGAGACTATAATAAAAACTAAAAGAATCTGTGTCACAAAAGAAGAGTACTCTTGAGAAATGCTCTTTATCTGTGTTTGGTTTTATTTTTTTAAAGGAATTCTATTTAGTTTTGACTACTAAGTAGAGAGCCCACAGTTCTGCACACTCTCAGTGTGCCACACAGAGGACCCAGAGAGATTTGGAAATGCCAATGAAAGAGAGAGTAGGAAATGGAGTGAGGGGCAGAGTCAGCTAATTATTTGCCTCAGGACAGGCCTCACATATCCATAGTGGCAGGAGAGCTGGAGCACTTGTTTGCAGCTAAGCCTAGCAGAGAGAGAAAGCTTGTTTGGAAAGCTGTTTTATGTCAGTCAAGGATCTTCAGTGTATTAATTGACTATGAACCTTTCCCTGCCTTCACTGGCAAAGGGAATCTCTGCACTATCTCAGCATACATGGTGTAGTTTACTTTCACATATAAACTTATAATTCTGCAGCAATACAGGGTCCTGGTTGGGCTTGAAAAAGGACTGTAAAGATGAACAAGGATGTTGGAGAAAGAATTATCCTTCAGGATGTTGAAGAAACTCTGCTTTTATCTTCATGGAGATTCTCCATTACCCTCTTTGAAGATAGACTGAGGAAATATTTGTGGTATGATCTATTCTGCTTAATGGATCATAACCTGGAGATATTGAAGTGACAGGACATGTTCTTGGCCTCAGCTGCACACAAGTGAAGAGCTTTGGCCTTGTGGTTTGCTAAAAGAGCTGTGTAGGTGGACTGATCTGGAGACATTGAACCATGTTACTGTGTTCTGTTTCCTGAATGAGTTTGTTGGGTTGGTGTTCTCTGTACCCTTTTCCACTCAGAAATATAGGTATGCCCCTGGAAAGACTTCAGAAAGCTTAGCTAGGCCATAAATGGCATCTTCTACAGCTCTGATGGAAAGACTGGGTTAAAACCCCTGAAGACATTTATAGAGGATTAAAAATAGGGATATGTCTGTTTTGAAAGCTGTCTTAGATTGTCATCTCTCTTCTTAATTTGAACAGATTTTTTTCCCATGCCCCCTGACCCAAAGTACCAACCATTGAAGAATCAGCTGAAATATAGAAACTTTCTCTTGAGAACTTTTGCTGAAAACAAAAATTAATCAGGCACACATATTCTCCCTCTTCTTTCCTCCTTATTCTTGCTGACTGGGACATTGTTGCCAGCTTATTGGATGCATTAAAATATATGGCTAACTTTTAAAAATATTTCCATGCAGTATTTTCTGTGTTATAGATATGCACGAGCAAGTGAAGGAAAGAAGTTGTGAAGGTATCCAAAAATAGAAACTTGGCTTAATTCAAGAATGCATGTAGGCAAGATTTAAAGAAGTGTGCCTGAGATTCACTCTCAGCTTTGGCTGAAATTTACTGGACTGATAAAAGTAACATGCAGCAATCCATCTGCAGCTTTGCTTGCTGTGATGGAAAACGGAAATAATTACGATTTCTCTCAGGTGGCCTTCAGGGAAAATTTATAAAATCCTTGATGGAAATGCAAAACAGAAGTAAAAGCTCCCATTGTGATGGTGATATTTGATGTATCTGTGGTACCTATCAATGTACATTTTAGCATTACAGGCTATCAATTTACAGATTCAGGTTTATAGTTAGCGTGGGTATCAACCAAAGCAGATTTTGTGTATCCATACTACATCCTAATGTGCTCATCCTCTTAAGCTAATCCAAAACCACCTTCTTATGTCACAGACTTCAAAAGCTTGTGCTTTTGTATTGCTCGTTAGGTTTACTTTTCTTGTAAAAAGGTATGTTCAATCTTGGTGTTGTTCAAATGACTTTAATCCACCAGTGGTATTTCAATGGACTAAGAAAGGTTTATAACAATGAATAAGGCTTTAAGGTAAGTGCTGTGAATTTTAGTCCATTACTGAGCAGTTACTTATGGAGGAAGTAAATGGGAAACACTAGGATATTGGTAAGTATAATGATATTTTTAAAGATTTTAAACAACATAGTTTCAATATTTTAGCAATCTTTAAAATCTGAAGTAGCATATCCTCTGATGCCATGTGGATGATACACTGTATAATTTAATCTTTGCTTGAAAAACAATTTTCCTTCTTTATGAAATAGAAGTATGGATGAGTTCTGCTGTATACACCTGATAACGAATTGCTCTTTTAGTGCTGATTTTGTGCGTATTTGAAGAGTGAGTTTGGATTTGCTGATTAAAAATCTCATGAGTAGCTCTGAAGGCTGTGCTATTTTTAAAATTTTCCAAATGTAAACCTGCAAAATTGTGTGGTATCATGAAGTGGATGGTATCTCTGCAGTCATTTGCATGAAAATACAGTTTTGGACACTGAAGTCAAGCCACAGCAGAAGCCTCCTCTCTTAGTCTAACATTGTATTTAACTATTTTAATTGTTAAACTCTTTTTGTGAGTTAGGGGATGCTCTGCTCGCTGTTTCATTTGGTTCTGGAAGAAGCTGTATATCGATTTTTTTAAGTCTTACAAACAAACAAATAATTTTTTTGCGTGTTTAGTGCTTGTCCTACACCATTCTACTTACTCATGAATTCATTGTCCCTGAAGCATCTGGGTTTTTGTCCCTTTATTTCTTTCAGTCTGTACATTACAGGGAAACACACACTGCAGATAATTAGACAAGAAGCATTGTGAGTGTGACCAGATAAATGACTGCAGCTGCTACACACAGCAGACTGCTCTAGAAGGCACGTGCAGGGGGTGCATCAGCAGCATCTGCAGTGTAATGTCTCAAAGAAACCCCCTTTCTGTGCCTTACAGGGCAGCTATTAGACCTCATGGTGCTCTAAGACTAAAATGTTACTACGGAAGAAAATAAAACATGAGTTACAATTTTCTACTTAATCATCCAACCTTTTTAAATTATTTTCTTTTTTTACATTGCTGGTATTTACAGAATATACTGGTAGCTAAAATACTGCCATAGAAAGTATTGGACCTGATCTATCTAAAAGCTTCTTTGCCAAAACAGGGTAACCATATGTTGCCCACCTGTGTCCTTAGAAATCCCATGGTCAGAGTAATATATTTGAGTCCTCTAGTGAAGTTGCTTCATTCACTCAGCTTCAAAGCTCTGCAAAGCAAGGCCCAGTTCTTGGGCTCATGTCATTATCCATTACTCACAGTGTTTTGTTTCATAGCACAGTTTCAGGCAATCTTTTTCCTCCCCAGCACCTGGATGACGACACAGTTTCAGGATCAAACTGGATGACGGAAAACAATGCCCAGCATTCTCTGTCACAGCCAAACAGGACTGCCAGGAAGCCTTATTGTGGGTACACGCAGCAGACTTTGTCCAAAAGAGAACAAGAGGAAGAGGAGTCATTGCTTGCTGCAATAGAGTGGCCAAAGCCCCCTGATGGCAAAATTGCCTTTGCACAAAGCACTGATCCCACACAGAGTGACTTTGTGATCGTGAAACCCAGCAGGTTCTTCAGGGTGGGTGACGAGTTAGAGGTCCTTGTCCGTATGAAGGATTTCCAAGGCAAACCCAAGCAGTACGGTGGAGACTATTTGCAGGCACGGATTCACTCTCCTCTGCTGAAAGCCGGAGCAGCAGGAAGGATTGTAGATTGCCATAATGGCCTTTACAGAGTCTTCTTTACCTTGCTTTGGCCAGGAGAGGTCAAAGTTTCTGTGTGGCTTGTCCACCCGAGTGAAGCGATCCGAGTCCTCCTGCGCTTACGGGAAGAAAGGCCGGACAGGGTCTATTTCAAAAGCTCATTCAAGTCTGGGAGGTACTCAGAAACCACCGAGTGCAATGTTTGCTTACCTGGAGATCTCCCAGTCTGCAACTTCACAGACCCCTACACGGGTGAGCCGTGGTTCTGTTACAAGCCTCGGAAACTGTCCTGTGCCAGCCGAATCAGCCATGCCAAAGGTGGATATCTAAAAGGTCTTGTGACAAAAGAGGAAAGTCTCTTTTTCCAAAGGTATGTATGTTGAGTTTATATATACTCAGTCCAGTTGTTTTGTTTGGGGTTTTTTTATACAAATTGGGTGTATTGGTTGTTATGACACATTGCCTTGGAGGAGGAGTGTATCTGCAGGAGGTGTTTGATGTGAGCTGTTGAATAGTCTGTGCACCTCCATTCAGCTGTGCAAGAATCTTAGACAGCAATCTCAAACTAAAGAAACTTGGCAAGCAGTTCTCTCTCTGTGCTTTGAATTCAACCCTGGTGTACCTGCTGAATTTCACAAGAGCATGCTGTCTAAATGTGGTGCTGGTTTGGGGGACTGTTTCCTTATTTTTTGTTTCCACATCTGCACTTGCAATATCAATAACAATGTTTTGAGATGCCTTTTTGACCAAATCTGAACGGCCTAAAAAGAGTCCAGGCTTTCAGCTTATTTTTACACAAATTTTACACCCATTAAAAAGCATCTTAAATGTAATGCAATGTGTTCCTTGTTGCTCAGTATGATTTTCACATCTTAGGAATAGTTTTAAGTCATGAAGAGAACACCTGGTAGAACAAATTGCTGAGCAATACCCATGCAAGTGGAAATGTTCTCTGCGTGTTATTTCAAATGTCAAACTTAATTAGTTTCACAGTCATCTTTTTCTTCTGCATTCAGCATTTAAAAAATCCCAAACTGTCTCTTAGTGCCTGAGTGCATGTGACAGAACTGCTTCTGTATGGAATGGGACATCTGAATTCAGACAAAATTCACTGGGTAGTGTCAGAGTTGGAGCTGCAGGCTCCTGGCTTGTTCTTCAACAAAGGTGTTGAAGGAAAGTATTTTGACAGTATGTTCACTTGAGGACTACAGTAGGAAAAAGTGTAGAGTAGCAGCTCCAAAGAGTGTAATTAGGAAAGTATGTCTGCATGTCTGAACTGAAGACCAGAAATAAAAAGTAAATTGCAGTGGAATTTGGTTTTGGCTCTTCCTTATAAAGTTTTAAGTGGGTCGTTTGATTTTCTGTGCCTCTGGCAGTTCACCTGTAAAGTATGGCTTATATTTATTGGTGATGTTTCCAAATGGGAATGGGAAAGTTTTTGATTTTGTTGTTTTTGTTGTTGTTGCTGCTGCTGTTGTTTTTGTTTTCTGTGTTTGTTTGTTTGTTTCATTCAGCTCTGAGATCCTTGACTGAGTGGCTAATAGAAATTCCAAACACTTTATTTCTTACATGGGGAAAAACATTAGACAAGGATTCTCTTCAAAACAGCAGCAAAAGACAGAACAAGAGCTTAGTATTGAATCTCTGCATCTGTCACAGCTGTACAGTGTGACCAGCACAAAATTATCAGAATTCAAAACATGTGCACAAGATGGGTGAAATTTTGAATTTGGATTCAGAGTAGTAATGGTGGTCTTGAGGACATTAATACAGAATGAGTTCAGCTATAGGGAGCAAACTTAGAGTAAGAAATTCTTTGTGTGATTACTACATACTTATTTGAAGTGGATTTGGAAAAAATGATATTAATATTACCTTCAAATTTTACAGTAATTTTTACAAATATTATTATGTTTATTTTTTGTTCAAGTCATGTGAATATCAAAAAGCTGATACCCTCCGGTGGACCTGATTCAGTCATTGTAAAGCCCAAGGCATTTACAGGTAAAGTGAACTTCATAAGATTCTTGTTTGTAATTCATAGTGAAATTTATAAAAAGAGCAACAGGGAACAGATTAATTTGTTTGTTTTCATAGCATGGAATAGAAATCAGTTTCAGATTTGTATTGAGAAGATGAAGGCTTTTGGGTGGTAACTGTAATGTAAGTACTAATAACAGATTTATTTCTAAAATTATGTACATAAATAAGGCTTTTTGCAAAAAAAGAAAGTAAAAAAAAAAAAGAGTTGAGTGTATTCTCTTGCCAAAGTGTCTTCCCCCCCCCCAGCATTTACTGACAGCTGTAAAATGTCTTACAGTAACTGCTTACCAAACTCTCAATCTAGCAAAAACAGCTGTGTGGTGTTTCTTAATTTCTTTCTTTGTTAAGAACTTGGTCAAACAGATTTTGATATCTTGCATTTAAATATTACTATCATTTGTGTTACCACAGAATGTCAGAACCTGCAGTTGTGGACCAAAACCCAATTGTTCTGTGCCCTGTCTAAAAACAGAACAAAGACAGTCTGTACTACATTAAACTTAGAGGTTGTATCTCATTCATATCTGTTTGCAAACTTCTTGTGCTTCTGAAAGCCTGCATAAAATGTGATACAGAGAATTATTTATTAGTTTTAAGCTTTTCAGACCTTTTCTTTTCATAGGGTTTTAAGAGACTTTTCTTGTAGAGTTCCCGACCTGTGCAGTAAAGTCTGAACAGAGAGCAGCCTACAGCATTTCTTGCTTTTAGTGTTATTGTTCACTAAAAAAACAGAGTGCTGCTACGAGGATGGCAGCATTTCCCCCCATCCCTTTTCTCTCTCAGATCCTTTAGGTGATGTGGTTTGGTTGCTTTTCTTTATCTTGTGTGTTTCCTCACAGAAACCGCTGCAAATTTGAAATCTGATTATGTCACCCTTCTTTCAGGAGCTATGAATGATCAAAGCCTGCCTACATTTCCTGAGGATTAATGCTGGGTTAGAAAGGGTGGATAGGAGCAGCACATTTCCTCAGGGAAATTCCTTCCAAGAATAGCAGTCTCTGAGTAAATAAACTTAGTCCGTTGGTATCATGATTGTGAATGTATGGATTTGTTAGGATTGATGGCACACACACATTCATTGTTCTGCTCTTCTTTTTGTCCATGTTTTTCTGTTTGGGGGTAAATGTAGATAAAGTTTTTTAAAACTTCATTTTTCTGAAACACAAGCTTTTATTTCTATCATTGATTTGTGACATCAGATTGGAGCTTTTACTCTCTTCTATAAAATCCCAAAGTAGTGGCTTTCTGAATTCTGGACTGAAACTGGTGTGATACTATACACAGATATGAAATGCTGATTTACTGTCAGGCACCAGAAAGTTTTTCTAGCACTATTTTTATATGTCTGTGTGTAGCAGAAGAATCCACTTAAAAGGTAAAAAATGGAAATACTTTTCAAATCAAAACTTAGAATCAAGCAAACTGAAGTTGTGAATTCACATTATGAATTAGTCTTTAATTACATGACCATGCGAAGGTTTTTTTCCCTTTCTCTGTAGGATTCCTGTTTCATAAATACTGGATGAGTCCACATTACTTGATGGGTTTTTTTTCTTCTTCCTTCATTGGCCCTGTTGTCTGATTGAAAGTAACATCCCAATTTAAAATTTCCTGATTTTTTTTTTTTCTGTGGTACTCGTGTTTATATTACTTGTGCTACACAAGCAGAATAGTTTGCTTCTTACAGTGCCCCTGTGAGGTCTAAGGATGCAACACCCTCTAAGCTCTCAGGTTAACATGTGGTAATGCAACACAGAGAATACTGTCTAGAAGGAGAGTGACAAAAAGTGCTTATTAGGAAGGGGTGTTTTAAGATGCTTATGGTTTGCCATACCTGTGTCATAATGAAGCAGCTACCAGATGATGCTTTAGGGTCCTACAACTCCAGTGCCTGCGCTTTTACATAGTCAGAACAGTCCCTGGCATGATTTTGGTCATGGCAATGTGTGTTTGATCAAACAGCTTTAAGTTGTGACAGGGCAGGGACTCTTCTTAACAGATAATCTCCACACCAAGATGGGTAAAAGTGTTAAAACATTAGCTGGATGTGTCTGCTCCATGCAGATGGTGTTTGTGCCAGGCAAGAGCTTTGTACTTGTTCACTTTGGGTGTTTGAATACCGAGTGGCAGAGGAGAAACCTGAAACGACCTCACAGAAATTCAGTGTGCCAATATCACACTGGCTGCCAAGAGAAATATGGCAATATGTGGCTTACATAACCATGAGATTGCAGCTGTCTTCCTGCACCCCCTGGCCTTTCCTTGCAAGATGCCACCCACCTTCTGCAGGTGAAACAGGTGCCCTACAGAACGGAGCATCCCTGGTGTGTGGGTGCTCCTCTGTGGGCTGCCTGGCCCAGGCAGGGAGATGATAGCGGGCTAGAAACCCATGGAACTAGAGACTCTCATAATTAACGTATTCAAAGGGCACATGTAAAATTACTGGTCACAGCTTTTATTCTGGCATTTTCTGGTTTTGGAGTCCTTACGACTCAGACTTCACGTGTGGTTGGAGCAGGAGTCCCGCAGTGGATATTATCCCCTGATCCATAGGCGAAGGTCTTTGTTTTGGAGGGGGTTTTTTGGGCGGGTTTGTTTTGGGGGTTTTCGGGGAGGGGTTTGTTGAGCGGTGCCGGGTTGTCCCCTGGGGTGGGTGTCGCGCTCCGAGCGGAGCTGCCGTGCGCGGGCCGGGCGCCAGAGGGCAGCAGTGCGCTGCGGCGCGGGGGCCCTGCGGCGCTGGGGATGCTCTGCCCCTGCTCCTCCTGCTCCTGCCCCTGCTCCTCCCGCTCCTCCTCCTCCTGCTCCTGCCCCTGCTCCTCCTGCCCCTCCTCCTCCTGCTCCTCCTTCTCCTGCCCC
>VXBX01005325.1:1095783-1108312 GCA_013400415.1 Scytalopus superciliaris
CCCCTGCTCCTCCCCCTCCTCCCTTCTGCCCCTCCTCCCTCCTATTCCTGCCCCTGCTCCTCTCTACCTTTAGCAAGCACCCACAATTGACCATTTGTATCTCATTGAGAAACATATCACTTCCCCCCCTCCCCCCCCCTACGTTAGCCGCAGAGATACCATTTCATTTAAACCAAGTTAAACTATAATTGTTGAGACTACTCTGTCAGCAGTTGCAGGTTTTGCTGCAGAAGTATGGGAGGAAATAGCTGGGCTTACAGAAATGTGATGCATGACTTTTTTTGCTCTGTGTGATTGTCGTGGTTTAAGCCCAGCTGGCAGCCAGAGACCACCAGGCTGCTCACACACCCCCTGGTGGAACAGGGGAGAGAGTCGAAAGGGTTAAAGTGAGAAAACTGGCTTGAGATAAAGACAGTGTAATAGGGAAAGCAAAAGCTGTGCACAGAAGCAAAGCAAAATAAGGAATTAGTTCACCACTTCCTGTGGGCAGGAAGGTGTTCAGACATCCTCAGGAAAGCCAGGCTCTCTCATGTGTTATCGTGACTTGGGAAGATAAATGACATCACTCCAAACATCCCACCACTTCCTCCTTCTTTCTCCAGCTTTATATGTAGAGCATGACACCATGTGACCTGAAATGTCACTTTGGTCAGCTGGAGTCAGCTGTCCTGGTTGTTTCCTCTCCCACCTTCCTGTGCACCCCCAGCCCACTCCCTGCTGGGCTGGTACAAGAAGCAGGAAAGGCCCTGACTCTGTGTAAGCACTGCTTGGCAGTAATAGAATCCCTGCCTTATCAACACTCTTTCCAGCCCAAACCCAAAACACAGCCACACACTGGCTGCTGTGAGAAATTTAGCTCTATCCAAGCCAAAACCAGCATGTCATACATTTTGCTTTGAACTAGGGAAGATGTTCATTCATCACTTACTGCATGTCCATGAACATTGTGGAGGTTGGTTTTGTTGCATGTTCATTTCAAAACGTTTTTCTCTTCTAGATTCAATCAGTATAAACAGAGCTGAAGATCCCACAGCTTCCCCTTCTGGTTATTATTTTGAAGACCAGTGGAGGTCCAGAACACACTGGATCAGTAATTTTAACAAATCGGATGATGTAACTGAGTGTTTACAAGGAAAAGTAATCCACTTGTTTGGAGACTCTACAATAAGGCAGTGGTTTGAGTATCTGACAGCATTTGTTCCAGGTAACTTCTTTTAAAATTTGATTGTGTCTTTAAAGACCTTTGCAAACCTTTATTTCTCATATCTCAGACAGAGAGCGGATCTTACTGAGTGACAATGACAAACGATGGAAAAGAAAAGACAAAACCTCATGAGAAGTCCTGGCAGACACTTAGTCAAATGTTTGAGCAGACACTGGAAACACCACAAAGTGTCTGCAAAGTAGTCCTTGTGAAGGGGCTGCTGCTGTGGCTGTATGTTAAGGTGGCCACCCCAGGAGCTCAGCAAAAATCACTTGGAGTGACTCTGTAAGGCCTTGCAGCATCACAGTCATAGGAGTGATTCTGGAATGAAGTAGGAAACAATTTCCTTTGATATTCCTCAGTTTTGGGCCCTTTCCCTTATTTTAACTTAAATAACAGAATTTCAGTAGCCAGTCAGGTATTCCTCCCACCCTCATCCCTTTCCCATAAAGCAGTTGCATTGGAACACAGAGTTTGAGACTCCTTAATGCCTACAGGCTTAAGTCATCTTTAAATTTAATGGAGTCCTAGAGTTGCTAGAAGGGTTCTCATGAACACTGGATTCATAGGGCAGCTGTAGCTATTTGGAAAAGTCCTTTTTTCAGGAGAGAATGAAATAGTTTGGGAAACTTGGAAAAGGCGTTGACAGCCTTGTGAAGTCCAGGTGTGCTGTCTTACATATAATTTCAACACCCATAAATTCCACTCTAAAAAACTATGCTGATCTTCTATTTAATTTTAGACCTCTTAGAACTGTGGTGGGATCTCTTTATCTACTGCCACGTTTGCCCTGCGGTCCTGGCATCTTGTTGATCATTTTAACCTCTTATGCTGTCCTTCATCCTTCAGTAATGCTTGCTCTTGGGTTTTCAGACCTAGTGGAATTTAACCTGAGGAGCCCTAAGAACGTGGGCCCTTTCATGTCCGTGGACCTGAAGCACAATATCCTGCTGAAGTTCCGCTGCCATGGGCCCCCCATCCGCTTCTCCACGGTCTTCAGCAGCGAGCTGCGCTACATCGCCAATGAGCTGAACGGCATCGTGGGGGGCAGGAGCACCGTGATAGCCATAACCATCTGGTCCCACTTCAGCACCTTCCCTGTGGAAGTGTATATCCGGCGGCTCAGGAACATTCGGAGGTCAATTATTCAGCTGCTGGATCGCAGCCCCGAGACTTTAATCGTCATCAGAACCGCCAATGTTCAGGAGCTCGGGCCAGAAGTGAGCCTCTTTAACAGTGACTGGTATTCCTTTCAGCTTGATTCTGTCATGAGGAAAATGTTCTCAGGAATTGCTGTGCACTTTGTGGATGCTTGGGAGATGTCTGTGGCTCATTACTTGCCACATAACTTGCACCCACAGGAAGTAATTGTTAAGAATCAAATAGATGCATTTTTATCTTACGTGTGCCCTCTGCAAACTTAGCACAAATGGGTTTCCCTTTGTCATCTTTTGCTATAGCTGAAGTTGCTCTTTGTTGGAGCTATGGAATGATGCTGGATGATGTGGAGGAACTCAGGTTACTGTACTTGCATACAGTATAAGTAGGGTGGCCTTAACTCTAGGTAGCTGTGAAGGGTGGTAAAGGGAGTTGACTGTTCAGGCCATATCTTCCTGCAAGGTTGATTCCTTCCAGCTTATCATTCATATCTGAGATTATTAGAGAGCACCTTAAATTAAAATGACAGGATTCAATAAGAAATTATTTGGGTTATACTAGCTTTACTAGTTGTCTGCACCATATGCCTAATGTAATCCACATTATTCTGATCCTGTTGTCAGGGTCTTTTTGCTCAGAACTGTGTGTGAAATCTGGGAAAGCTTTTGGGAATGGTTTTTCTCTCAGCATGCCAGAGCTTAAGAGATGTCTCCTCCAGTTGTATGTCAGAGAGTCACAGCGTCTGTTCTTGTTGCAAAGTCCTAAATAGAAACATGAAGGGAGTGTACCAAAGTCACTATTAAGAAAACACAATCAAAATATCTGTAGTATTAAGTAATGAAGAATTTGCTGAAATTTACTAGAACACACTAGTTGGGCACCCTTGGTGTTTACAATGGCTGCAAAATAGCGCAAATAGCCAATATTTTAGTTTTGTTTCCTGTACTACTGAAATCTCTTTTGAGCTTTGATGCACTGCCTACTTCTTGATTTATCTTTAATGATGAAATGATCTCAGTGAAGACACTGTCTCAGGCAGTTTCTGCAGGTTCAAGTTGCAGGCTTACCTGCTTGAAGCATTTGCCAGAGGAAGTGTTCCCCTTCCCTGGGAGATAAAGCTATTCTGCCGTGCTCCTGCAAAGCCAGGCTGCTGGCAGTGACTCCTGCACATCACTCACGTGCTGTGTCTGTGTGGAGGGGCCGAGGGACCCGAGTGCTCCGACCAGCTTTGGCAGTGGGTAACTAACTGGCACACACTAAACCTCAGGACCATGTGAGTCCTCTTCAGTGTCTGCCACTTTATCATTCATTCATGAACTTCGCTGCTGCCAATAGAGAAGGTACAAAACGTCGCACCCAAAAGCCAAGCACTCGCAGGGTTGTCTTCATGCAGCTGCTTGGTAGAGGCTCAGGTTTGCTGGTGTGAAGGCTGGTAGCTCTCAGGCCTCTCGGTGTGGTGTTACTGCCACAAAGTTTGATTAAAATCAGCTCCCAGATTAAATGCAGAGCAGTGTTCCATGTTTTATTTCTTGTCCCGCTCGGGCCAAAGCCAGTGTTCACCAGCGGTGTTGCTGAGAAATGTGTCAAAACAAAGCTGGGTCTTGGTGAGCAAACTGAGGAGATTATTAAGGCAAATTGCTAAGTTGCACTAAGGAAATAATTGAAATGTCTTCATGTTAGAGAGGCTTTGCTCTTTGTCAGGTTGCTGCGCTCCTAAGGAAGTTGGTGCTCATATTGCTGGAGCCACAGGAGAGCTAATGCTGCCAGCTACAGCAACAGTGCTTTATGTTGTTTGTTTTAAAGGGCAATTGAGAATTGCTTTAAAAGCAAATGTAAATGCTTTTAGCATGTAAAAGACGTCCATCTATAAACTTAGCAATTTAAAAATGTTTAAAAATTACTGGACAAGTCATGTACACTGAGATAATATTTATTCTTAGCTTTTCAAATCAGAATTAAGGAGGTTCAATTTGCTGGTTCCTACTGACAACTGCCTCACATAGCAACTGTCCATACATTATCTGTAGGTAACTATTTCTTCCTTTTGTATGGTAATGGAGGTTTATCCTCTGCTAAAAAGAGACCACACCAGTTCAGGTCTGGGAAAGTAAACTGCCACAGTGGAAAATGACCTTTCATCTTTTCCAGGTGCGATTTTTAAAATAGGTAGAGTGTAAGACTTTCATCCTGCATAACAAATCTATCTTGGCAATGGTAATGAAAATAAGACTTCAAACTTTTACTTTGAAGGAAACTACTTAATTTGTGGACTAACCATTAGATTTTCCTCACAAAGCCATACTGTGTGTGAAAAAGTTGCAGCAGCATGTTTCTGCTCTGAATGTTGTGGTGCTTGCCACTGCTATTCAACAACAACCTTATATCCCTGTTAGCTAAGAAGCATAGATAAAGCAGAAAATTTTCTTTTGGATGTTTTGACAATGGATGGAAAGAGAACAGGTCTGCTATTAGCAAATATGTCTAATTGCCTTTTGGTAGAACCTCACCCTTTTAATTCATTAGATTAATTTAATAAAAAGCTTAACTTTTAGGTAATGAACTTGAGGGAAATTGCCAGTTGACTTGGAATTAAGACCATTATTTTATTTCTTTGGGCGAAGAAGGGAGGAGAAATTAAGAAACAGAAGATTTATTTATATTTGGGAACACCGTGCTTTTGGATGTCATTCAGTTGATCTATAAATGATTTTTTATTTCTATTCACATCTTGTTACCATTGCACCAGTTGTGTGTGTACTGTATATGCAGCCATAGAAGCAATAAAATATTTTAAATCAGTTTATTTAAACTTCTAAATGGATTTTAATAGGGACTTTGATTAAGAGGTCGATTATTTTTCTAGTTACTTAATGTGAAACAGGACTGGAAAGGAATTTCTCAGCTGTTTGTTAGGTATCTTTCTTTACACATAAGAAATTATTTCACAGCCCTGTCTTCCTTTTCTTTCTATTTTCCTAATTTGAAGGGAATAAATTGTATTTTTTGTATTTTCTCTCTTGTTCTGAGCATTTTTATTATCAACCTTTCAGTACAGATACTGGTTTTCCTTTTTAATTTCTTTATTCAAAATCCAGTTCCCTCAAATCCCAGTGAAATAAGCTCTACTTTTATGGTGTTTCTTAGAAGATTTCAGAACAATTTATTTATAAAATAAGTAAACTTCATTTTACATATTAAGAGTGTTGCACTGTAATATTTTGAGGACCTTGTTACTCATGTATAACTTCTTAGATTATTTCTTCCTTCTAGAAGACGTCATTCGAATTGTTGATGAGAAGAGACGATAAAAAACAGAAGTGTCCCTTTTTTCAAGTTTTCAGTTGGTTCTAATTCCATCTGCAGGGCAGCACTATTGTGGCTCTGCTTTACAAGATTTGAATCACCATTTTTCTTTGTTTTACTTGTTAGAGGTAAGCATTTAAAAATGGAAACTTTACTTACCACAAGTGTCTGTATGATTTTTTTATGTACTACAGGTGATAATTCCATGTATATGTGACAAAAACAAAGGTTTAAAGTTGTCTCCTGGAAGGGTTGAGGGTATTGGGATTTTGCTTTGATCTTGTTGCAAAGTGTGGGTGAACCTGTTATGAAGGGAAGAGTGTTTTAAGTAACAGCAAAAAACTTCAGTCACAAATGTGTACTTAATTTATAAAGCACTTACTTGTTAAGTCCAGATTACTCCGTATATATTTAGACTGGAAGACTCTTATTATGTTGGGAGCAGTGAGGGACTCTACATTTGTGTGTTAGAGAAAGCACTTGTTTTCAAAGGTGATCTTCTAATATGTGTATGTTATTGAAATGCTTACAATATAAAGAAGGTTCTACTGTCTTATTTCCTGATGTGACCAGAAAAACAATTTTCACAGCCAAAAAGCTCAGAGAATGAAAAGTTGCTAATAAAGAGGGCAAGTTTACTTGAAATGTTTAGTCTGATTTAGTCTCAGTTAATCTTGTTTGCCATAACCCCACATACTTTATATTTTTATAGTTGCATAGTAGTTCCCTTAGTTTTACCTGTTACATTCTTGTGCTATATGTTGGGTAGGAGATTCACCCTATGGTTTATAGATTAAACTCAGCTAGAGTGATTTTTATGATCTGTGCCTGACACGAGACCTAGCCCCAAAGCACACTGGTGTTTCCTGGTGTTGGTGTATCAGGCCTGGAATAGAGAGGGAGGAGAAATGAAGAAACAGAGGATTTGTGTTTTAAGATGAGGACTGGGGACACTGTGCTTTTAGATGTTGTTCAGTTGGTCTATTTCTATTCTCATCTTGATGTAATAGAAGCTCTTGGCATAGTAGAAACTTGTACATAATCTAGGCTTCCTTCTTTGAGAGCTTTTGCAACCCAACTGGCTCACAGGAAATCCTTACGTCACTTCACTTTAAAGAAAAATGGGGCGAAGAGCAGCGTGGTTGTTGCTTCTCTATCTTGTAACAGTTTCTGCTTAAGGAATGGAAGACAAATTGAGGAGAGATCTGTCCTCTATGTCAGTTGGTGTGTTCAAGGGCCGTAGGGCACCCTATGCTGCCTGGCTGGGTGCCCACTGCCTCGAGCCTAAAGGATGTGTTTGCAGGTCATGGGGAGAGGGAGAGAGTGGCTGCGTGGCACAAACTGGGGAGCTTCTGGGGTGGCCAGGGCAGAGGAGGTGGCGAATGGACACCAGCTTGCTGTGGGGTTAAGTTGCAGCCAGGATTCACAGCTGGGAAACTAAGCAGGGTGCATTGCCCTTTGTGCTGATTTCCAATATATGCAGCCAAAAGTAGCCTGTTTGATGTGGGGAAATTGCTGAACTACAAGTTCCTGGAAACTAGAAGAGAGTGCACTGAGACTGTATTGCCAAGTGTCTGTTCTGTTTTTCTGTTCCCCCTCTCATTTGGTGGCGATGACTGAAGGGGGCAGGGGCCACTGCTGTGATCTGGGGTGCTGCTTCTACATTCCTCTGAAAAAGAGAGCTGAGTTCACACCCCAGAGTCACCTGACAGCTACTCGGTAACAGGGCAAAGGCAAAGCACATTATTGCCAGCATTCTGCTCTGGAAACTGGAAGTGAAGTGTATTGTCATCATGTCCAACCTGCGTCAGCCTTCGCTCAGCCAGAAACAGAGAAGAGATGCTGCAAAGCATGAGCTGCTTTTCAGTGTGGTGTTAGGTCAGGCCCCAGGCATCCTTAGAGGGGAAATGGCAGTGGGGAGTAGGAGAAAGGGGGAAGAAAAAGGGTAGGATGGCTTTAAGGAAAAACAACATGTGAAGGTCCTGCTCTGTGACACCTGAGGAGAAGAAGAAGGCTGGGGATTTGGTCATGTGTGGGACAGGCTCACTCCTCTGAGACAGCACACTGAAATACACATGCATGTAGTTCTCCAAATGTGTCAAAAAAGGCACAGTTCTTCCCACCCAGGCTGCTCACCCACCTCTTCCTCTAATTCCTCTTGACAACACTGTGGTAACAATCTTGTATTAGGTACTGTTCCAAACTTCCTGCTTACAGCTGGTTTGAAGCCATGTGTGTTGGGTTTTCACATGTTTGTAGATGTGACAGATACCATAGCCGGGGGACTTTTTAAAACAATCCCAAAGCATTTATAACCAAAATGAGGAGTGCACAGGCAGGCTTTTCATCATGTGTCATGTGCTCCTCAGAGGCTGTGGTGACTCAGAGGAGGTGTGTAACTTGTCTGAGATGGCACAGGGACTTGGCAGGGAAGGGCCTTGAGCCTCATATGGCCAAACAGGAACAGGAGGCTCACCAGGTGGGCAAAGAGCTGAGACCACATGGTTTCTGATCTGGTTGGAATGGGACTCCTTGTGTCCATCCCATGGTTTAGTCCCGCAACCCCAATTAGCAAGGTATTAGGTAACTTCTAACATTAGCTGTCCTATTTACAATGCAAGATCAATGTATTTGAAATCAGGGAAATGTTTTATCATGTCCCTGAATCTGGATCTTTGAGTCTTTCCTGAATTCACCACAGTGCTTGTCATCCAGATCCGAACTTTCATGGAAGGGAACCTAGCTTGTATATGAGCAGTGACTCTAAAATCCTGTCCATATTACTATGTCCTCCTCTGTTGGCATTTACTAACCTTTGTGGACATATTCCATAGATTTTTGGGGTGATTTAAGCTGGTCTGCTCTGTAAGTCTGTCATGGTTAATTGTACAGGAGCTTCTCTGCATGGAATGGGAAGGAGGGATTTTGTGGGAGAATGCCAGAGCATTAAGAATGTTTAAGTTGCTTTCTGTGAGGCCCAGACACAGAGTGAGCACATCACTAAACCTAAGTGAAAGCGTAATGTGCCCTTACCCACATCCTGACTGTGTCAGCTGGTGTGAGCTTAATTCATTAGTGAATCCTTAATGAATGTGGCCAGAAGAGGGCTTTGAGGCACTGAAAAAGAGCCTGGGATGACTCTCAAATGAAAAGCATAAGCCACAACATAGTAGTTTTGGTGGTGGTTTGTTTTCTAACTCCAGGGTTAGCTGTATTTTGAAAATAGATGTCACAAACACTACTGAATGAAGCTTTTTCGCTTGGAGTTCATTCTAGAGTTGATGCTGATGAATCAGTTGATGATGTAGGTGTTGGTAACTTAGAATGAAGGCTGTCCTTCAGAGGGTGGGGTTTTTTTGACCCTAAGTATTCTTTTAAATGTGATTTTTTTTTTTCCTAAGTCACAAAAACATCCAGAGGAGTAACTTTTACTGGGATAGAACTGTATACCTCACACCAGTTCTTTCTGAAGCATGGAAAACTTAGCAGACCATGTGGTCTGACAGCAAGACCATGCTATGGCAGTCAGTGTTGTCTGGGTCAGCCACCTGTTAAATATTTTGTCCTGCCTCTCCACTTGTTACTCTCTCCCTCCCATGGTCAGCTCCAAAAATAGACAAGTGCTTTTCCCCCAGTGCCCCCAGGCCCTCTCTACGCACCTGTTGTTTTTTTGGTTCAGTTTGGTACAGGGCTCTCCCTTTTCACTCTAAATCTCTGCTGCAGGTTGTTTGCAATGATCAGGACTATTTATATGACAAGGACTAATGCTCTGCTGTGGCATGGCAGCCCACTCTGAAGGATCTCACAAAAGAGCTTCCAGGTGGGACATGCCCGTGGAAGTACAGCAGGTGAGAGGCATGGCACAGGTACTTGCAGTGAAAGAACCATGACAAGTTCACTGGGTTTTTCCCCTCTTGCCATCCTGCACTCAGTTCTTTCCACTCCTTCCTACCCTCTGGTTTTTCCTGAGCTGGGTGAGTCACGCTTTCCAGTCCTGCCTGCCCTCTTTCTCTGAGTCACCTTCTCTCAGGGAATTGTCACTTGCTGTTGGCACAGCAGCTATTTCTGTCTGTAGCTGTTTCTTCCTTCTAATAGTTTCATATCTTTCTGCTCCACCTCTATATTTTTCCCCGTATGTTTCTATTGTTATTATTGGAATCCTCTGTGTCTTGTTTTCGCCTTTGCTTTGATAAGTAAAAATAGAAAAAAGGAAGTTCCTTCACAGAAAAAAGATCCTGTCTTAAAAATTCAATGAAAAGAAAAATAAATCAGGAGCCCCAGTAACAAGCAGATATTAGAATTATTTTACATTGTTGTAAAATGTGTTCAGCGTACATGTATCTTCCAATCTCAGAAATTTTATATCTGCTCTTTGAAATGCAGGTTTCATGTGTTAACACATTTCTTCCTGATGTCCTGTTGTCCCTATTCTGCAATGCAGAAAGCATTGTCACAAGTAGTTATTTTCATTTCTAACTAAGTAATGACTTTTCATCTTGCCCTGCCACATATCAGCCATGGCAGTGTTACTCTGCCCTTTTTTTTTTTTTTTCTTGTCAGACTGGGATTTTCCTTTTCTTTGCAGCAGGGAATATGTGTTTGCACAGGTGAGCGGTGCCCAGGAGGGGCTGACCTCCCTGGCACATACAGCTGATAACAAGTGTGCCCCATGGCTCTAGGAGCCACAGCACCTGAGCTGCCCGAACTCGAGAGGCAGCAACACCTGGGAGAAAGGGGTATAGGAGCTGGATGAGCTGACTGGTGCTCCAAGTGCTGCTCCTGCTGACTGTGATGTTGGGTCCTGTTGAGGCACTGCACTGCCACGTGTTAGACAAGACTGAGGGCACCAAAGGCCTCCAGAGAGCAAACAAATACCAGCCCCAGCTGGAACAAACCATCCTTATTTCAAAGAAAAGTATCGATCCCATCAAGATTATCAGTTGAACATGTTCCAGTGATATAATACATCTGTGAACAGGAAGGTGGAGCCCACGCAGCATTTCCTGCCTGCAGGGGGAACGTTTCAAAATTATCACTTTGGGATGGAGATATTTTCTCCTGCCTCCCTCCTGCAGCCTGCTGAGGTGGGGGTAAAGTTTAACATCTATGTTCCATTGCAGGAGGCACTGGCAACACAGCAGGTAGGGGATAAGCAGGCCAGTGCTCTTGTCTTGTTGGTGACAGCTCTGGGAACTGTAGGAGTTAACTGCAGTTGGAAAGGGGTAACACAAAGCACTCAGGCTGAGGGGTGTTTGCTCCAAAAAGGTTTGGGTGTCCTGACCTTGTTCACCACGTTTGCTATGCATGGTGACTCCTGGCGGGTGCCACTGCTGAGAGGAGTAGAAGAAAAAGAAGTATGATTGCAACGGATTTGCTCACCTTTTGGGAAAATCCTGGAGACTTCTTTCAAGCTGAAGGTTTTCTGTATCTACTGGAGCAGGTGACTATTTTACATCT
Source organism: Scytalopus superciliaris (assembly GCA_013400415.1). NCBI lineage: Eukaryota > Metazoa > Chordata > Aves > Passeriformes > Rhinocryptidae > Scytalopus > Scytalopus superciliaris. The sequence goes on from VXBX01005325.1 coordinate 1,106,906, forward strand.
GATATATCTGTGACTGAGGGAAATACTTTTCTTCTTTTTATTTATTCTTTTTTTACACCTGCCCCCCCTTCTCACCACCATCACCCTCCCGTTTTAATTAGGCTTCTGGCTGTATGGAGCTTCTACACTGACACTAGCCCTGTGAAACTCATCCCAACCTTTCTGAGGGCAAAGTCCTGTTGCCTAAAATCAAAGAAAAAATTTCTGGACAATTCTGATACAGTAAGGTAGAGAGCAGGTCTTTTAAAGCACTTTAAGGTGCATAAAATACCTTAGCACATGCACACAGTATAGTTTTTACACTTTTATAATACTAGCTCGTTATCATATCTAATGAGACACACCCATTCTGAAAATTGTCCATCCTCAGGCCCACCCTTTGGTCAAGCTCCCCAAATTGGTTGGGTGGTCTGCCATGATCACCCTTTCCTCCCACTCTTCATTGTCTTCTGTTCTGCTTGGAGCAAATTCAAGCATTCTGAGCCTTCTGAATAGCTTTGACTAAAGTTATATCAAGGACTGTGCTGGATATATCTTGTTCTTGTACACTCACTTCAGATTAGATGTACCTTAGCTTGCTAAAAAAATCTCCGTCTACTGAAATCCTTGATGAAAAACAGAAACAACACTTTGGAATTTGGCACAAAAGTATTTATTTAAAAGCTCTATCCTGAAATTACTAAAGGGCTAAAAACTGTATTAGAATCTATATACTTCCCAACCTTAAGGCACCAGCCCAACTGAAATCCGGATGGTCACCAAGGAGAGGTACTTGTCCTGAGCCACCTCCCAAAGCTGGAGCTGGTTTGGTTTTTTTTCATGTGGGACACTGCATCTCTTTTGCTTCCTACACAACTGCTATGCAGGCGCCTTCTTATCCATCTTACCCTGTAGTGCCAAGACAGAAAAGGGCTACGAGATGCAGCTTGACTGCTTGTGGCCATACAGGCAGCACTGCAGGCAGGAGGTGGGCAAGGAGGAGAACCTGACCCTGGCAGGAGAGAAACCCCACCGTCTTGCACCTGCAGGTTTCTCTTAGGCCCTTTGTTTACCACACTTTTTCATTAATCTTGCTGTGAAACTCATATCAGTGTCTTCTAGCCTCTTTTGGCAGTGTTACGCCAGCCTGGGGTTTCCTGCCAGCCTCTTTGGCAGGGGAATGTCCCCAGCCAGGGCTTACCTTGCCTGGGAAATTCCACAGTGCAGAAAAAGTCCAAGGAGCCACACTCATGCCACTGCCCTCCTCCGCCCTGCTGCTTCCCCTCACATGTCATAACATCCCGTTTCCCCTCTGATGAAGCAGAGCCAAAAGATAAGCGGTGTGTGATCCACTGCAATAAAAGTAACCCTGTGAGTACTCAGCCTGGAGCTGTAATAAACCCGTGTGGTGCTCTTTAGGGTATTTTT
>VXBX01005325.1:1116582-1143266 GCA_013400415.1 Scytalopus superciliaris
CCCTCCCCGCCCCTGCCCTTCTCTTCCCTTCCCTTCCCTTCCCTTCCCTTCCCTTCCCTTCCCTTCCCTTCTTTTCTTTTTTTATTTCTTCTTTAATGTTTTGTTGTGTGAAAACGGAATCACTGGCTTAAGTTCGGGTTTTGTTTTCGTGTCTCCGCAGTTGACCAACACATGGGGGGCGGAAAGCAACACAGAGGACCTTTCCAGGGAGTCCGCGTGAAGAACTCGGTGAAGGAGCTCCTGCTGCACTTCAGGAGCAGCAAACAGATGTCCTCGGGCCCCGCCGCCGAGGAGAGCAAGGTAAACCTGCGGGTTTTGCACTGACATATTTGCTTTTAATGGTCACTGAAGCCGGCAAAAAACCCCCACCTTGCGATAACGCTGGTAATGAGCTGTTGCTTTATCTGATGTGTCTGGAATCAGTGCTTTTCCTTTTCGATGCGTAATGGCAGAATACAGCAGGGAAGAAATCCGTGAGATTTACCGTGGGAGAAAGAGGCACTTAAAAATGTTCTTACTAACCTTTATTTTCTAAAGAGAGTTTGGGTAAAGATACGTTTGTGTTACGAAACCACAGAAACTCCCTGTTAACTGCAGTAAGATCATTCATTGGAAGGGTTGGGGATTCTTTTCAGAAGAGATTTGTTTGTCATGCTCTTGTGCTTCTCTGTGCAGAGCACACAGTATAAAAGCAGGCCTTTCCAGTCTGAAAAGACAGAAAAAAAATACAGGAAATTCTGAGAAGATTGAAGGGTATTTTTGGCTTTATTAGAATGTTTTTTCTGAGTGTGTGTTTGCCAGCTTCCTAGATAAGTGTTGTCACCAGAAAATTTTTGCATAGAAAAGTTCATGGCATTGAAGAAGTGTGAAGTTGACTGGCTTATATATGTTTTAAAAAAATACTCAGGAGGGAACAGTGTCTTTCTCTAGGTTTTCTTGAGTTTTGTGGTGTTGTAACAAACAGCTTTAAAAGCCTAAAGAAAAATGGTGCTTTTCATTTAAGTTTCATGAAAATATTTCCATTTTCTAACTTTAATTAAAGCAATTAATTTAGGGCTAAACAACCATATATTAGAATTACTATTAGATATATTCTGTGTTTATAGAAGGAAGTCGTTGCTTCTTTCTTGGTGGGTGTTTTTTTCTGTTTGTTTGGTTGGTTTGGGCTTGTTTTGTTTGTTTTGTTGTTTGTTTTGTTTTTGTTTTTCCTGAAATAACATTATAATAACAGAATAATCTGGATTTTTCTTAAAAGGCACAAGGAGGATTGGTGAACTACGAGCCATACACAGGTAGACTATTTCTTTTATACATACATGCAGTATTAAATCAATTGTAAGAGTAACCTCAAAACGGATTTTAAAGTTATTTTCTTTTCAACAGAGCTGAAGAGCATACTGGGTCACAGTGGCAAAAGAAAAGCTCCTGAGCTCCTTTCTGATGGACCTTCTTTCAAACGCCAAGCTAATATTCACCCACATCTCCTGGTAAGTCTCTCATAATTTTTGCTTTATACAATCAGAGACTACCAGATACAACTATATCTCTAACTTTCTGGGGCTTGTTTTGATTTTTCTCTTTTTTTTTTCTCCTGTCAGACACCACCCCAGACACCAACTTCTATGGATAACATGGAGGAGACACATAAAAATGACCCAAAGCATGACACCGGTTCTGATCTGCTTCAGAACATCATAAACATCAAGAATGAGTCAAGCCCCATTTCCCTGAACACGGTGCAGGTTAGCTGGATGCACTCTGTCTCCAACCACGGCTCGCCCAGTGAGCAGTACCACGACAGCCCAGGAACACAGGCTTTCTCCCCGTCCCAGAAGTACCAAGTATTCCAAGACCATACCAACCAGCATATACTTGATCCACCACAACATTACCAGTTCCCCCCATCCCAGAACCAAGATTTGTCACAGAGTTATCCTCCAGATGCTTCCCTGGAGTACAGGCCGTTTGCTGCCAATAACCAGTCTCCAGCCTACCAGCAGAACACCTTTGAGAGCCATGAATTGCCGTACTGCACGTCGCAGAGCTTCTCCTCCCTCTTGAATGACTCTGAAGGCTCAGAGGGCATCTCTGCTTCCCTCCAGCCTCTGACCAGTGCCCATCCACAGGCCGATGTTGCTCCTCATGCCCCAAACTTCAGCTTGCTTTCCAGCAACATCTGTGGCAGTCTGGAGCGCAGTGTCTCTTTGGCTACTTTGAATGTCTCTCTACCTGACCAAAACATTGCCAGAAGCACGACGCAGCTGGGCAAGTCATTTTTTCAATGGCAAGTGGAGCAGGAGGAAAACAAACTGGCTAATATATCTCAAGACCAGTTCCTTGCAAAAGACTCTGATGGAGACACGTGAGTACGGTTTATCTCAGTGTTTCCTTTGTGGGAGGTTGGGAATGTTTTTGTTTGGGTTTTGGGGGACTGTGGGGGTATAGTGGAAGCAGGTCATTAGCAGTGTTTGTGTCACCACTGCAGTAGTTCAGCAAATCAAGCAAAACATGTGGTCTTGCTGATGACTATGATGCAAAGAGTTGCAGCACACTGCTGAGTAGATGAGAGTTTTGTATAGTTTATAGTCTTTGGTTAATGGGGGCAAAAACATTCTACTTTAGATGCTTTAAATTGCTCTGGTAAGAAAGTACCCGTGTTCTTGCTCTGGTAAGAAAGTACCCGTGTTCTTGTCTTAGTTATGCAGAGAAGGTTTGAAGCTGGCAGCATAACACCCCTGCCATATGTTTGAATCTCTAATGTCTTGAGCCCTGGTTTAAGTGGTGGTGTAACTCTGTTTCCCCTCTTTCCTGCAGCTTCCTTCACATCGCTGTTGCCCAGGGCCGTCGAGCACTCTCCTATGTTCTGGCAAGGAAGATGGCTGCCATGCACATGCTGGATATTAAAGAGCACAATGGCCAGGTGAGGTTCTCAAAAATCTTTGCACCTGCTTTGTGCACCTGACTGCTTCCTGCATGTCTGGACCTTGAGAAAGATGTGGTGAAATGCTTATTTAATATTAACCCCAAGATTTAGTCTGCATACTAATATTAACCTTGAGCTATTAATACTTCTTGGGATCACCTTGAGCTGGTAAAACTATGTGCTCTGCTTCATTTGTCCTGGCTTCCTAGTATTCATAATCACTGCTTAAATAATACCAGGTAGCTAGGCTTTTTATTTGTTCTAGTTGCTCTTTCCTGTTAGAGATCAGATGACTAATAGCTTAAATTTTCTTCTTGATGTTTGCAGAGCGCTTTCCAGGTTGCTGTGGCTGCCAACCAGCATCTCATTGTGCAGGACTTGGTTAGCTTGGGGGCTCAAGTCAACACCACAGACTGCTGGGGCAGGACGCCGCTGCATGTTTGTGCTGAGAAGGGGCATGCCCAGGTGCTCCAGGTAAGAAGCAGCAGGCGCAGCTCTGCCTCGGCCCTTAACGCTCACAGTTTGGATTAGTTATCTTGGGAAACTCTGGAAACAGCACTCCTCCCTTTGCCTTTCTCTCTGGGTAGCCCTGAGTGTGTCTCAGGGCTCTACACTGCTTGAAGTGAGACCGAATTTCTTGTGAAGGTTCTCACCAACATTTTGAAGTAATCTGGTGCAATCCTCTAGTCTATCAAACCAATAAGTAAGTCCCCTCTTAGTCACATAATTATAGAATGGTTGCAGTTGGCAGGGATTTTTAAGATTATCTAGTTCCAGCCACCCTGCTGTGTTCAGGGACACCTTTCAATAGATCAGATTGCTTGGAGCTCCATCCAATATGGTCTGGAAGAGTTCTAGGGGTGCTGTTATGTATTGCAATTTGTTGCAGTAAGACCATATACAAACTTGAAGCAGTATGTGGTTTGGGTAAGATCTAAATGTGTACCTGTTCCCACTTTTGTAGGCAATCCAAAAAGGAGCCATTGGAAGCAATCAGTATGTGGACCTTGAGGCAACAAACTATGATGGTGAGTAGTTAAGAGTTTATAATTTATAGAGCTACTGGATATTACAGTGTTTTCTAGCTGCTGATGTGAATGTATGTCATCCTGAGTTGAGAAGTTCGAAAATGGAGTATTTCTTTATCAGATTAAATTTTACAGTTACAATTGATGTATCTGCCAGATAAAAACGTGGTTAGTCTGTGTCTGTCAGGATCTCTTCCTCCTGCATATGATTGCCATGTTTGGGGTGCAGAGGCTAGGTAGTAACTGGTGCTGTTTAAAACATTTGAGTGCCGGTGTTACATTCATGGATACAATAGCCAGAATCTCTGGCACTAGAGAGCTGCTTTATTTGGACCTCTTTTTCATAAACATCTCTCTCTACTGTATATTTTGTAACAAAATATATTAGAAATTGATTCTTTCATTATCTGCTGGCTGAGAGCTCACAGTCAATTGCTACTTAACTCCTCCAGTGATAGACAAGCTGCTTGATATCTGTCACTGTTACTCACAAATATGGAACTGTCCCTCGGCTTAATGGGAGGAGAAGCTCCTTTATCCAGCCTTTGATACAAGCAGCCAGTCAGTGCTTTTGTATTGCACTTGTTCATTAATGATGATTTTCTTTTTATGTTCAGGTATGACAGCACTGCACTGTGCAGTTCTGGCCCATAATGCTGTGCTGCATGAACTGCAAAACAGTCAGCCACCTCACTCCCCTGAGGTCCAGGAGCTTCTGCTGAGAAACAAGAGCCTGGTAGAAACCATCAAGACTCTGATACAAATGGGAGCCTCTGTTGAAGCAAAAGTGAGTAAAATGGTTTTAGTCTGAAGTGCCAGATCCAGGGAGAATGTGGAAGCAGAACATGTCCCTTTCTCCCATGCCACATTTCAGCTTTATTACAAAGGAAGTAGACTAATTTGAAAGCTTCCCTACAGTTTAATTTGCCCAGATGGGATATTCAGAACAAAGTATTATCAATGCAAATGAACCCTGGGGAACGAGGGAGGTGACAGTCTAATTTCTGGCTTAAGAGTGATGCTGCGCTGGTGGTAGTTAGTGTTGTAAAAGTAAGTATCTTTGGAGCACTCTGAGTTATCCATAGTAATAGACTGGTGATGATACTTTGTTCTTGAACTGCAAAGGTTAATTAAAAGGTGTTTACCTGTGCAGTTCAGGTCTGTGCTGGGCCAGACCATTAGCCAAAATATCAAATGTTACATTTTGTAAGCTTATCTCCAGGTGAGATCATGTCCGTTGTTTATTAGATGTTGATATTAAAATATATATTCAGATCGACTTTTGATGAATTGTAGTGCAAGTATGTTCAACACTCTGCAGTTTCTTTGCTTTCTGTTTTTGTCTGCATGTTCACCCTCAATAGGTGAAGCACCTGCAGGGAAGACTAACAGTTTGTTTTTTGATAGGATCGTAAAAGCGGTCGCTCTGCTTTACATTTGGCAGCAGAAGAAGCAAACCTGGAGCTCATTCGTCTCTTTCTGGAGCTGCCCAGCTGTCTGTCTTTTGTTAATGCAAAGGTATGGTGATTTTCCTGTAATGCAGATACAGTCTGGGATGTGCTCATGTGTGGTACCATGAGTGTCCAGAGACTCTTGCCCCCACCTTTCCTTCATGGAGTTCCTTTGTCATTTTCAGGCTTACAATGGCAACACAGCACTCCATGTGGCTGCCAGCCTGCAATATAGGGTGAGCCAGCTGGATGCCGTGCGCCTGCTGATGCGTAAGGGAGCTGATCCAAGTGCCAGAAACTTGGAGAATGAACAGCCAGTTCACCTGGTTCCTGATGGCCTTGTAGGAGAACAGGTAAAAAAAATCATAACAGCCCTCTCCTTCCATCTGTCCCCATCGACAAAAGAACTTTATTCCTCTCCAAAAGTTTCTTTTGCGTTTTGAGTTGCAGCTTTTAAGGAAAAAGATTTAGCAAATGGCATTTTATTCAGAGATATTTAATTTCAATGTCAAGGTCAGGCAGGATACACAGAGACCTGAAATTTTAAGTTTCACTTATAGCTTTCAATTTTCCATCTCAAAAGCTTTTTCTTGCCAAGATAGACTTTATCTTTGTAACCTTGCAATATACTGGGGATAATACTCCTTCTCATGTTCATCTCAGTATGGCCTGAGGTTGTGCTTTTGTTACTCTTGTCATAATTAGTAATGACCTGAGTAACAGATGAAGAAAATCTCTTTTTCCTGGGAGCTGTACAAGTACATGATAAAAAGGTGACTCTTGGCCTAAAAGGCTAGTAACTTAAGCACAACTGAATTGCTAACTATTGCCTTTCATTGGTTCAAGTGCTGTAAAATTGGATCAAGTCTGGTGTAACTGAACTCAGAGCCTCGGCTTAGATAAATGAGGAATGCATAACTGGATCTAGGGTGGGTTTTTTTTATGACTCACTTTAGGATGATGAATACCAATATTTTTGTCTTTTTCTTTTCTCCAGATAAGACGTATCCTGAAAGGGAAGGCGATTCAGCAGAGAGTGTCGCCGTTTTAAGCTCCATGTTTCTTGGAGTTCAGCAACTCACACTCACTGTCAGTCAGGCAGTCCTAATGTATCTGTAAATAGACCATTTGCCCAGTGTGGGCAAATGTTAGTTGTTTCCATGAAACAAAAGTATTTTGTTCACTATTATATAGTGGGTTATATACAGGTAAAAAAAAAATCCCGAACCCCAACAATCAAATTCCTCTGACCAAATGGGAATGTTTCATTCCCAAGTATGTCGAACATTTGCCTGGATACCTGGATTTCACAGCGAGGGCAAGACTGATTTTATTTAAACAGCCATACAGATAACTTCAAGACAAGGACAATTCTACAGGAATTTTTTTTTTTTCCATAGAGGGCTGATACAGTTCAACATTATTATTATTACCAACAGTTTTAAATAACACTTAAGTACAAGAGAAATATTTTTGAAGTTGAACATTTATTTATGTAACTTTTTAGCTTTCTTCCAGTATCTCGTGCAGGATTGTATATAGTCACTGGCACTATTGTACAGCTGTATAGTTCTGAGAATCTATTGATCACTTGAGGAATGATCTGAAGAAACAAGTTCCTTGATCCTGAACTTGCAAATTGCATATGGAGTTTTAATACTAGGCTGGTGCAAATCATGTAAATTCTGTTGTTATGAAAGACTGAAGATGGAAAGTACAGTCAAGATAGATTGTCTCTAGCACTGATTTGTGCATGCTTTTGGAGTTGCTAATAAAACATGAAAAAAAACATGCTTCTTCAGGGGACTGTATCAGTTTTTCTTGTACCCAATAGGGGTTTTTCTTTTGATGGAACAATAGATTGAAAGATCATGACTTTTATAGTGTGTATGTAACTTGCACTTTAAGGGATATGATCCTGATTCAGTGCAAGTATTTAGCATGTACTTAACTACTGATGGATGCTGAAATCATTCCGTGTTAATTATAATACTTCAGCACGTGTAAGTCCCACTGGTAGGGCTTGAGCACATGCATAAGTAGCTTGCTAAATTGAGTTCTAGTTAATTCTAGGGACTTAATGTTTTCCACCTCCTAAGCAGAGTTAGTCCATTTATGGTTTTACCTTATAGGTATAGTGGCTAGCCAAGTAATGTTTGAAGTTAATGTTTTTCTATTTTTTAATAATTATGATTATTAATGCAAAGTGTATACTAATGATGCTGTATACTTTTGTTCTGTTGGAGAAAACTTCCTCCTATCACTTTCCAAATGATACATGCTGGGCTGTAATCCAGTAATGTGTTCTCTGTATAGTCTTTGCTCTTAAACTGTTTTTGCATCACGTGCAATTCTCTGCCATAAACATTTAATTAGTCTGATTGTACTGTTTTGACAAAGTATGTCTTGTAGACAAGCTAAATGAAAAAAATCTGATATGTGGAGGCTTAGTTGCAATGTATTTCTTGAAGGGTCATGTGTAACTTGTGTTTGAATAAACATGATAATTAAATTTTGGTGGTTACTGTGTGTGATACAAACGATGATAAAATCGAGCTGGAGCTCAATCTGATTTAGCATGGTAAGGCTGTGAGGCTGAAAGGCCTTTTGTTAAGGGTGAAGTCTTTTCATTCTGCTGTTTATGCTTTCCCTTGTTCTTTGCTGGTTCTGAAGCTGGTGCTTGGATGTTGTGGGTCGTGCACTGTGCATTTCTGTTGCCTGTGTGTTTAATAGATATGCCCCAAGTAGAGATAATAATCACCAGGTTGTCCAGATTGGAGGCTGTTACCTGAACAATTGTCCCTGTGTACTTGAAAGAATGATGGCAGTTCTGACAGTCATGTTGTCCTTGTGACTTCCTTGCCTTGGTCCTCAGTTCTTGCAGCTCAGGCACAAGTGTCACTTTAGCACAGGTGACTGTGTGTGGGCAAAGGGGGCCATACGGGTGGGGTTGGGCTGTCCTTGCTTTACAGATAAAGATGGGCTCTGAGCAGGCAGTAATCCAGGAGGAAGAGCTACCCAGACTGTCCTTGCTGAGCATGAAACTGGGGAGATGGCAATGGGCAAGAGGGAAAAGTGGATGAAACATTAGGATCTGTAAGAAATGAAATGAAAACCAGGAAGGTTTCTGTGCTATTGTATAAACCTGCTGTCTGCCCCTGCCTTAGTGCTCTGTGTGGTGAGGGTGCCCCGCAGGTGAAAGTGTGGGCATTTAAGAGGCCCAGAGGTGTGAAGAAGCTTCCTTGCAGGGAGTAACAGAGTAAACTAAGGCAGTCCTACAGAACCACAGCAGGGCAGAGAAACGGGGGTGGGGAATGAACTGCTTTTTCCTTCTTCCAGCATGAGAACTGGAAGCTATTGATGGGAGGTACCAAGCACATAACAGAAAACAAAATGCAATTCCTAGAGATAGTGGAAGAATGTGGTAGAAACAAGATACTTGTTGATGCAGGGAGGGCCTGGGTGCATACTTAGAAGAAAAACCCTTTTGCGGAGAGTTACTGAAGAGCTTGCCCACATGAGGCAGGCACCTCTGTTCTGAGGCACTCTGCTGCAGGCTTGCCCTGCTCACAGCTCTTCCATGGGAACTTGCTAATGGAGGCTCACAGGCCTGATACCAGACTAATCTATTCCCTTCATTCAAATTGATGTGGCTAGGCTGGTAGTGCTTCATGGGTCCAGTGTAACTTCACTGATACTGGGGCAGCTTTCATGAGAAACAAACAGGAAAATCACCTTGCAGCCAGCTGAGCTCTTCAGGGGCATGCTTGCAGATCCTCTGCTCCTGCCCTGTGCAAAAACTCATTGCTGAAAGTCTAAAAACAGCTTTTGGTGCTGAGGTAAGGTGGTGGAAAAAGGAAACTGCATTGTTTAGCGGATAAGACTGGGAAATGACAACGGAGACTGGAAATGGAATTGAATTTCTAGTTAGGATATACAAAGATGAAATGGCACTGCTTTATATGAACAACTAATTGGGTCTGGATTGTGTTGAAAATGCTGTCATCTGCCCCTCTCACTGCAAGTGACCCTGCCTTGGAGGAACCCAATAGTACTGTTTCCAGATAATTTTAATTTTCTTTACAAGAGGTGATTATACCGGAAAAAGGTTTGCTGATTAGATATTCTGGCCCTTCAGATCAGCCTGATCTGCCGCGTGGCACTCCTTTCTGGGTGGCATTGACTGAGTCATCTCACAAAGGGGTAAAGTCCCTGCTGCTGGTGCTGCTGGTGAGAGGCATTTAGCAAGCAGGGTAGTGCTTGCAGTGGCACTCGAGCCCTTCTGGAAGGGGCACCCCTGGCACTCCAAGTCAGAAAATTCTTGAGGGGAGACTGAAGTGTTTGAAGTTAATTTAATTTGCCTAGAGCCTAATTTCATTGTCTTGAGAGTTCAGTAGGCAATTTCACCATAAAGCATCCCTACTCTGACTCATTTTTCTCTCCTGTGATCTTGGAAAGGTCTGTCATATCTGACATGATATAACTAGCTATTAGAAACAATCCCTTTTACTAAAGGGCAAGCAACACTAAATATTTTGCAGGCTAATAGTGTTTCCCTGAAAACTTATGGTACTGGGAAAGTGCTGAATAGTTTTTATTGATGTGGATGCAGGCTCACTATTTATTTCTCTGGTTGGAGTAGAGGCAGAAGAGACTCTGGCTTGGGCCTGAGTAGGAATACTAAGACACATGGTGCTTTGTTCCCAGGATGTTTCTGATTTGTTTGTCTAAGTAAGCCAAACCTCAGTAAAGGCTTGCCTTTTGATTTTATGTGGGCTACTCATCTGGCTGGAGTTGTGGAAGGTGGCAGTCCAAGATTTACAAGAAATGTGTTCTGCTTCTGGTGATGGAAAGAGTACATTTCCCACATCTCTTGCCCATTTTATATTTTTATCAGAAAACAAAAACACAGGCAGGAAGTGCACTCTTAGAGAGGCTGGGTGTGGTAGAAGTGACTGCAAAGATATGACATGAATTGCCTGTTCTTCTTGCCTGACAGTTTGTGTATCTGGTTGCCTTTCTTTTAAAAATATATATGGTCTTCTGTGTGAGGGAAGAGCTGAGGATGATTCAAGTATATTGAACATGGACAGATAAAGAACAGGTTCCTGGAATTAAATATCTGCCAAAAATTGACCTGGTATTTCAATGCATTGAAAACAAATTCTTCTATTATTATCTATTCCTTTTCTGAGTGTTTGGTGGTAGTTTTGGCCTGTGATATTGGTGGCTTAGGAGGGTCCTACAGCTGAATCCTCACCAGGCTGGTGAAGTGTCATCTTTTTGACTTTTAACTTTTCATGAGTAGGATGAGGACCAGCATTGCTGGTGCAGACACTGGCCTCTGCTTGGGTTTAGAAAGGCAAGTGGCACTTGCAGACATCAGGGCACCTTTCAAACAGCATTCCACTTCCCCCGCTGCCCCTGCACTGCTATTCCTAAATGAGGCAGAACTGCCCCAAAATGAAGTTGTTCTTGACAGGTAGCCTTGGTGTCTAGGAATGCTCATCTGTACACAAAGTCTCTATGGACAGCTCTGTTTCCTGGCAAAATTTCCTGACTGTTGTTGGCTAATGGACCTGTATCTAACCTTACAGTATTTCCTCAGATCTGATAGCAAAAATCTCAAGGTTGCACTAATAAAATTGGAAGTACAGTAGTGCAGAAGTGCTACACCTGGGATTGTGTTTTTTCTGATTTGGGTGTTGCTTTCTCCTTTAAATTGTCTCTTTTCTAATAGTGGGATTTGGGGGTTGGTTTCTTCTTCAGACACCTGTCTTGGCCTTGCTGGAGAAGAGTAATATATCTTGGGCTGTGTTTTCTTAGTGTCTGTTTCCAGCTCTCGTGATTGAGACTGACTCAGTAAGTCTTTGTCTTACCTGGTAAACCTTACTCTTGGCTCTGAAAACGTGATCTAGGCTGTTTTGAGAGTGATTGCTGTGCTAACCAACCTATACTTCACACATGGTTTTACCCTTAGTTTCTGGTGAGTTTTTTCCCTTCCTCTTTGCTAGACACAAAGCCTGAGAGAAAGATGACTAAGGTGGTGCTTTAGATTTAGAAGGGGAAGCAGACAATTGAAAGAAGTTGCACACTGCTCCTGTAGACTTGTCTGTGCTTCAAGTCAGATTGAAGAATCTGAGTGAAATGTCTTGTGGTTCCAGTGCAGAGATGCTTTTGCATATGTTTAAGGAAAGCTTGCAGTTCTGTTCAGGTGACCTTTCAGTACCACAGTGGGTATCATTTGTTTCTGAGGTAGGTCGTGGTATTAAATGCTGCCTATTGGCTTCCTGTGGCTGGTTTTTAGGCCCCAAATAAAAGACCTCCTCAGCACTGCTGAGCTCTTTCCATTGACTCGACCTGGGAGAGAGGTAGAAGTTGGATCATTTCTGCACATGGCTCCTTGGGACAGCCTTCTGTCATGGCTTGTGTGGCTCTTGAGGCCTTTCTGGGAAGGCCCAGAGCTGCCCCATAAGTTTCAGACTCAGACTTGCCATTAAAAAGGACAGGGACTACATAAACACTGCTGTTCATGGCTAGCCAACAAACCCTGGAGAGCTGAGCAGGTACATCTTGTTATTATCCTCAGGCAGATCACAGGTCCTTGCCCAAGGATTTTCACTCCACTTAAAACAGCCCAGTAAGTGATACCAATAAATCTGGGATTTCTTTAAGAAGAATTGGAAATTTGGGGTCACAGTAATAAAAGATCCTGAGAGATACTTATACTACCTATGCCCTTGTCCTCTGCTCTGTGCTGGAGTTGGAATACAGTGTAGGAGCAAGAACTGGGTCACCAGTGGAACCCCATGTACATTTTGTGGGGAAGTGTTTTAGGAGCAATTTGAGAAAAACCATCAAGATAGTAGCATGCTATTATCATTATTCAATAGATTCCCAGGTGGCTTCAAAAGCCAGGAGTAATCACTAGTCCCATCAGCTAGATAAGAAATGAGAAGCAGAGAGAAGGAAAGAAGCTTGTCTGAAGATACTCAAAGAACCACAGGAGCTTTATCTGAAGGTAGTGCAGGCTTGCCATTATCCTTCTAGTATTTGCTAAATAAGACAGCAAGCAATTACTGATCTATAGGTCATTCATTATTCTTTTGTAGGTCATTCACATTTAGTTTCTTGTCTTTTGTGTGCTCAATTCAGAGACCCTGCCCGTGACACAATTTGGAGATCCTGCCTGGAATACTGCTTTTGCTCATGGCCAGGTCTGTCAGACTGCTGAGAGAAGCCATTGGACAAAGTCTCAAAAATGGGCTTTTGCCCCTGAAAAATGTCATCTTTCTAAACCATGATTACTGGAACAGGAAGAGGAAAAGCAGACTGAGACAAGGGAAAAATACACCAGAGCAAACTGAATATGCTACAATGGAAGTGAACTCTGAGCTAGATCAATGTCTCTAGAATCATTAAATTTTGTGAACATTTGAGGCAAAACTGTGAAAAACTTCTTAAAATTAGTGGAAATTGTAAAAAGACATTTTAAAAAGCTGGTCATGAAACTTGCTTAGTCATGAATAGATTTCTTAAAAGAAAAAAAAAGAGGAGATCAGTCAAATTGAGGAATAAGCATTTGTTGTAGTGGTTTGAGCTTTTAACAGTGCTTAAGACATCACCATGAATGCTCTGATGGAACTATATAAAATAAGTCTTCCTACTGGGATAGGGGTGGGAAGATTCAGCTCAGGACATGGATGATTCATGAGGAGGTAACTAGTCACTGGGTCAGTTGCTTTGGTGTTCAGGATAGATGGACTTCTCTTAAAAAAATAATAAGGGAGGGGAAAAGATTGTCTTAAAAAAGTTAGCAGATAGGAGAGGATGCTTTATTGCTTTTTAAATTTAATTTTATTTTTTTAAATTTATTTTTACACAGCTTTTATCCACCTCTGTTCTTGCCCCCGGCTCTAGTCTCAGACTGGTATGGTTTTTCATTTTCTCAAACTTTCTCACACATGTCTGTGAATAAAAAGCCATGCATATGTAGAGTGAGCTTATAATATGGATCAATTTATTTTTGTACTCTGTAGGAGAATTGTATGTATATATATGCATGCAAAATGTAAGTATGTAAAATGTATTGTGTGGGAGTACATAAGGCAGCAAAACTCTTTCAAGAAGATGAATCTTTTTATCCAGGACTAGTTCATTACTTCAGAAGTTTTTACCTTCTTTTGTTAAAAATAGAAACTTTTCCCATACTATTCCCTTGAATTTGCAAATTGAATGCACTACTGGAAACCAAAACACTATGAAAAATAAAAGTCAGGTTTCTAATGGTTTTCTGTCCTGAGAATGAACACCAACATAGACTCTCCCATGCCTAGTAAGGGTGAAGCAAAGTCCTTGGCTGTTGGCTAGGACCCTAATATCCTTCCTTTTTCTTCATAAATTCATAAATCTGTACATCTGTGTTGAACTGGTAAATTTTGCCATCTCTGCTCGGTTCCCGTAAAGAGAAGGATCCCAGGAAAGGTGTTTTGCATGTACCTTGTGGCACAGAAGGCTGGGTTAACACTGCAAAGGGTTGATCTGCCACCTGGAAAACAACATACAATAGGCCAGCAACTTCTAGTCCTCACCCAGGACTGAAACCTGCCTGTGCAACCAGTAGTGCAAAGGCAGGTACCTTTGTACTTTATTATAGGCACAGTAAACAAAGAATTTTTGTTTCTTCTCCCTTAGTTGTCATAATGAAATTTTATTATTGTAGTGGTTTTATCTGCCTTCTGATGAACATGAATGTCGTTAGCTCCTTTCCCACGCTCTCTGCATCCATGTCTCAAGGTGTGTCTCTTGATTCCAGGGCAGCCCTTTCCATGCCTCGAGTCCCCAGCTGTAAGTGCAGACGGGGCTGTGGTGGCTGCGGCCGAGTCCGGGGACAGCCCATGGCAGGGAGTGCTGGAACAAACCTGGCTGCTGGCATGCAGTCACTGGCTACTCACTCACTTGGAAGCAGTCTGAGCTCAGGACTGGGATTTTCACCATTGCATGTGGAGAGCAGTGGGGTGGGTGCATACTTCTGTGTCTGGCTTTGGACACTGGGCATGAGCGAGCAAGAGGTATCCTTGCTGCAGAGACAATAGCAGTTGTCTCGTGTTCAACTGGGCTGGATAGAGCAGAAGTGCCAGAAGCATGGATAATAAGCTTTGTGTGCTTTCTAGGAAGGTGCTGTAAAGATGCAGCAAGAGCTGTGGGGAAGGCAGCCTGCTCCTTCTGCCTTCTCGCTCTAAAGTTGATGCCTGGACTTCTGTTTCCCCACTCCCAGGGAAGATGGTTCCTTGCTCCTGAGGCAAGAGCTTAGTTGTCACTACTTAGCTGAGATTGCAACTATTAAGCCCTCTTGCCTGTTCTACATATTCCGTGTGCTCTGCAAGGCTAGCAATGCCACCTTCCTTCAGGGATTTACTGGTGGCTGCCACCCTCTCCCAGCCTTGCATCCATCCCCACTCTGTCCACCCCATCTGCAGTGGGCATCCTGTGACAGCCTCTGACCCAGGAACTCTTGTTTGAGATGTTAGGTGCAGGAACAAGTGCAATAGGGGTCTTACTTCAAAAAGATGTGTCTTCCCTGATCACTGGCTTGATATCTTCCCAAATTCCTTCTGGCGCAGATGGGTATTCAGGGAAGATTTGAATAAGGAGAGGGAGGAGGCCTGACAGCTCCATCTGGGCCTCCATCAGCTGCTGGCCATTTGTGTACAGAGTTTATATGCTGCTGCAGCATTGTCCTTGTTATCCTGCTGGTGGCTCTAGTTCTTGCTCTGCCTGTTTATTTTTACTCCATTGTTGAATTTATTGCTCCCAAACTCTTTACTCTTGTTGGCTCCTGATAAATTACTGCCTCTTATTAGCCTTAAATTACTTCCTCTTAACAACCTTTAATTATTTGCTGCCATCATATCTTGGTGCCACATCCTCTTAATTAGTGTTGCCATACTAGTAGAGACTCCTCTGTGACTTTGTTAAATCCATTAGCTTTGCTTTTGGCTTGCTTTGGCCATTCTCTCATCTTTCCCTACTCCTCCTTCCCCATCTCCTTGTATCTTGCATTGGCAATGTGGAGCATCCTCCCTATTTGTTCTTGTGAGCCTTTATGGTCTTACTGCAACTCTCCTGCCCTGTCTTGTGCCATCAGGTGCTGGTTGCTTCGTTCTTTCACAGCCTGCCTTTTCTAGGGACAGGAGAATGTTGGTCAAATTTTTTTAATTGCTTTTTCTTCTCTCTTAGCTCTTATGCATGCTTCAATGTCCTCTGTCTGTCCAGTTTTCCCCATCCCTCTTATTTCTTGCTTTGATAGTGGTTTTGTTTTTTTCTCTGCTGGTGTCCCTATTACTTTGATGGGATACACTTTGCAGCTTTCTCCTTCCCCTTGCTGACAAACTTCATCTTGGGACCTATTTTTTTGCTCAAGACTATTGCTGATGGCTCTTTGGTGACTATCAATCAGCTCCTAAAAGTCTCTGTCTTGTTATACTGAGTCCACCATGTTTCACTCTGATACTTGCTTACCATAGAATGGTTTGGGTTGTAGGGGATCTTAAAGATCACCTAGTTCCAATCCCCCTGCCATTGGCAGGAACAACTTCCACGAGACCAGGTTGCTCAAAGATTGGTCCATCTGGCCTTTTCCCCATCTCCTGCTCAGACTCCGTCTTGGAACGCTGTTCCTGTGCTCAGGCAGTCAGATCCTGCATCTCCTGGTGCCTTTGAGTGTTACACTTCTATGGGACTTAGGCTTACTAATTTCTTACAGCATCCAGTATCCATCACCACTCAATGTTGTGCTCTGTGATGCTGTTCCCAGAGTCTTACCCATTTCCAGCCTTGCCACTGCAGCCATCTTCTCCCCTGTCTGGTTTCCAACTTGTGCAAATCCTCCCAGCTGAGGCTTTCCTTTGTAGCATCACCAAGACATTTCCTTTCATGTCAGCTACTACTAAAGTGTTGGCTGTGGAAAAGGCAAATTGAAACTTAGGAGATTAGAAGAGGAAGGAAAAGTGGTCAAACCTACAAACAGACCAACCTTGCTGATGTGCCTGGAATTAACCTGTTCTACCATCTCAGTCTCCTCTTCAAATTCCTCTGGTTGAAATGTCGAATGCCTGCTTCTCTCCCTCATGTGCGGGTCCCAGCACACGTGCAGACCAGCAGCCCTTTTGCCTCTCTGTTCACCAACACTGTAGGCTGGCACAGCCTGCAGGTCACCCTCCTGCCAACCCTACACATGGGGCTTTATCTACAATAGCTATTTTGACTTGCTTTGCATCCTGTTTGTCAACACGAGGGCCACCTATTGTCGAGGTGTTGTCGTTTCTTTCCCAAAACTGGGCCGTGAAGATTTTCAGCTGCTGTCTGTGTTTATCAGAAGTGTTTTCTTTGCTGTGCCATATCTTCATAGCCTAGGTCATGGTGCTATACAAAGCAGTTGACAGAGGCTGGTGAGGTCAGGGGTTTTTGCTGGGATTGGGGATCTTCTGTGGTGCAACCCTTGTTCAAGAGCCTCATTCCCCCCAGCCAGCACTGTCAGTTCTCAGGACCTGTCTGCTTGCTCCAAGCATTCTTCAAGATTGCGGGAATGATTCTGGCTATGTAAGTCATTAGTTTAACTAATATTGTATCTCTTTATTGTAAAAATGTTCTTTGAGGTTGATTAATGGGGAGTGGGTGGAGATAAAATGAACTCTGGTTTTGCAGGTGAAACACCATTCCTTTAAAACAAAATACTTGTAGTGTTACAAAAAAAATAAACCCACTTAAAACAAACCTCTACTTCTTCCTGTGGGGAGAGTGTCTCCCACAGAAAGTTGTACTTTATTCCCATTTTCTTAAAAAATGCAAGGTATTCCCTGCATGCCCGTATCTGCCTGTCTTCCGTCTTCCTCTTAATAAAGTGCTGACATCTTGGATTGCCAGGACTTACCCTGGTGGCTTGTCCCTAGAAAACACATCACGTGCATGACAAGGTACAGAAAGGCTGTGATATCTCCAAGTGGAGGACACAGCTGTTTGGCTTTTCTTTCACAGTGCAATGGAAATGCCAGCTCCTGTTACATCTCACAGGGCTTCTTGCACAACACGTTGTTGACTTAACAATAAATCTCAGCAGACTCTCAAGATGCCCGTGCAGAAATCACTCCCTCTGTGAAGAAATGTGTCTGAGAGGGAGAGTGGTGCCCAGCTCTCTATTTGGTATCCCAACCAGACCTCAGAAGACAGGAGGCTGCTGCTGCCCAGGGACATCCCAGTGGGCTGCTGTGGAGAGGGTGGTGCAGCCCCTCTCTGCCCAACAACACCATCCTCTGCCAGGGCTGACAGAGACCTTGCAGACTGCAACAAGCCCAGAAAGAGCCTCCTTAGGTGTGGTTCTCAGCTGTCATGTCCTTATCAGAAAGCCATGGGGAGATCTGTGTTAGGCCTATTCTCTTGCTAAAGAGAAGTTCAGCTTCCAAGTCTGTCAGCCCAGCTGGAAACTATTCCAAGTGGAGATGCCTTAGGGGGAAGGCAGTGTAGAGAAACACTGCAGCTCTTGTAACCATCCTTGTATCACGTTTCTAGTACCACCATCCTCTTTTGGTGCATAACCTGATAACACCTTGGCAGTACTCATGCTGTTGGGGGAGGAATTCCTACTCTGCTCTTGCAGAGGTCACAGCTGCAGCGCTCTCACAATATTTTCAGTGTACTCCAGCTGTGTTAAAGATGGTCTTTTGCTTTTTCTACACAAGACAAGCTATCCAGAAAAGAAGGCCCAACAAAACAGATTTGGAAATGCCTGATCATTTTGATTGTACAATACACAGTGGCTGGGGTGAGGATGGGCTGTGATGCTGAGATTGATCACTTGGCTACAAATGTGGAGACTGGGCTGATGGGTGAACCTACTTAAAAAAAATCTGTGCTTGGCTGCAGCCCAGTGCCTGTCTGCCTTGGCACGCTCTGTGCTGGGATGGGCGAGGAGCAGGAGGAGCACGCGTGGGGGGATATGCCTTGGCACCAAGGCAATGCAAGCAGCATGCCTGCACCAACAGAAGCAGGTCGGAGGTGATGTGCACCTGGGAGCTCTTGGTGGCATGGCTCAGCTTGCTCTCCTCTGGATGGCCAGGCCTGGGCCCTGCCTCTTCTTGCTGCTATGCTACTATTTCCCATTTTCCTTGTTGCTTTTCTTTGCTTTCTGCTGAGCTAAACCTTGTTTTAGGGGGGAAGAGAAAGTGGTGCCAGTGAAAGAGATCCTAGCAGTGGGGAAAGCAGAGGGTTCTTCTTAAAACCTTTTCTTGCCTTTCCCTTTCCCTTTCCTGCTCTCAGAGGAGCAGCAAAGCACTTCCTGTGTCCCAGGACCATACAGAAGTTTGTCTGGGATGCTGGCACCAGGAGCATGCTCTCAGACCCCAAGGTACTCTCTCCTGATCCCACTTGCAAAACTGTCCGTGCAAATGTGTGTGTACAAATCCATGGGGAGGGCTGGGGCCAAAGTGCAAAAACATCCTGTTAGTCCTACAAGGTCAAGCTCTTCATCACACACAGCCCATCCTGGAGCTGTGTGAAAGTTCCCGAGGCAGGCGCAGGGATAGAGGTCTGCGTGGTGGGGATCAAGTTTGGTGTTAGTCATCATAACATCATTACACTCTGGATGTCTCTAGTGCAGGGGTTTTGGAAGAGCAGCTCTCTGGGTGCTATCACAAGACATGCAAATGCATGTAGAGCCAGCTCATGCACCCAGCAGGGAACAAGCCCTCCCTTAAGGAAGGAGTGGGTGGGCCTGCTCGTTGTCTGGGCCTGAGAGGTAGGAAACACCCGAATGTCAGTCCTGGCTCCAGAAGTAGGCAACACAACTGTGTTGGTAATTGCAAGCTGTGTGGGGATTTTTGACAGCCCTACCCCACACTGGTTCATTCCTGTCTGGAAGGAAAGAGATGCTTTTCTGCAGTGGAGAAATGGGAACTGCGATGTCCTCTTCATTTCAGACCACATCCAGTTTCCAACATGAGGAGTGGCACAGCCAACCCCGGGGAGACGAGAAACCTTAAACCCATGCTTGGCATTTCTTTATACATCAGCAGTCACCTTTGTGGCATGGGTGTATTAAGGGAGTCCTCTCATAGGAGAAATCCCAGATAGCAGAGATAGCCCAGTACTCTGCAGAGTGGGGGGCACGGGAGCTCTGCAGAGTCCTTCTCCCTCCATGGGAAAGGCTCTGAGGTGCTGGGTGTCAGCAGCACCCCCTCCCTCGGGTGCTGGCCCTTGGGTTTGTCTGCATCCCTCGGGAGCAGTCCAGGGACCACTCCAGTGTTGGCCCCGTGTCAGTCACACACAGGTTCTCGTGGGTGCCGGTGTGTTGGTGTGTTGTTTTGGGGGGTTTGTGGTTGTGGTTGTTTGTCCCAGTGGTGAGCTGCCAGCCTCTGGTCGGGAAAAAAATCTTGCTCCCCTGAAGACAGTTTCTCTGAACAAAGTACCCTGCCCTTAGGGAGAGGCCTGCCTCCAACAAGGAGGGTTGACACTGATCCCCAAGGATTTCAAGCACCAGTACCAGCTTTTGCAGGACAGGGGACATCAGAAAGTGATGGGAATGGACCCCAGCTCTGACTCCTTCAGGGACACAGGTTGACGCACTAGGTTTTGCCCCATTCTTCCTCATGCCCACTTCACCAACCACCACCCCCTTGGCTCTACCAGGTGTTGCATAGACTCAGCAACTCTTTCCACAGGATTTTTTTAAAAGAGGTTATCTTTAATCAGGACCCCTTCCCTGTCTGCTCCTAGGTTTGATCCCATGGACAGCTTCTGGATCCTATGAAGAGAGACAAGCCCTTCAGCTTGGGGATGGATGAGCAGCAGCATAGGGAGGAAGGTGATGGGAGGAGAAAGCTGGCTACTGTGCTGCAGTCATCTTCTCCCCAAGCTGCATGGAGAGGGAATTGTGCTGGAGATTGTTTGGCCCATTGAGGCGAAGTGATCCTGGCTCGAGGAGCCCTGGAGCCTGCTGGATCTGGATGATGGTTTGAGATCTACTCCAATATGGGGAAATCCTAAGAGAGCCTTTTGGCTTCCCTGCGAGGCAGAGGGACATAAGGTTTCTTGACTGGCTGTAGAAAGGTATGGAGGGCCTTCCTTGTATTTCTGAGAGGTTATAGCAAGTGCAGAGGGTGAGCAAAGCTAGTCAATTGGTGAGACGAGGCTATAATTAAAGACTTCCAACCTCCTTGCCTGACCTAATTTCTCTTAAATTGAACTTTAAATCTGTTTTCTTTTTCTTTACCCAAGGATAAATGCAAAGTAATGCAATTAGGTTGAAAAAACAAATGGTAGAAAACTGATCAGTGATAAGAATCTGATTTCATCTCCTATAAAACTGTGGTCTTTACTGCTTCCTCACCCTTGCAAAACCTCAATCATCAAGGGGACCTTTGCCTCATCTATCACCCAAAAATATAATTTCTCTGTAATTTTAACATCCAAAACCTCCAACCTAGCAAACACTTAGTGTGCACAAAGCTTGCCCCAAACAAACCAGGACAAATTCCCCACCATTGTAATTATCTTCCTATATTATTCCTTGCTCTCAATTAGCTGGGATGTGCTTACAAGGAGACTGTGGCTCCCTGGAGCCCTGAGGCCTCAGACAGGACCACTCTGGCTGCTTTTCCCAGAGCAAATATTTCCTTTCTGTCCCAGGAAAGTGTTCCATTTTCAGTGTGAGCACATGGCTCCCTGAGCAGCGAGGGCTCACCTCTGCCTGTGGAGAGTGGAGGTGCAGCTGGCACACGCTCCCCTCAGTGCCCACGTGTGGAGGTTTGCCCAGAGTCTGCCCAGGCTGTACCTACAAAAGCAGTCGCTGCCTACGAGGGTTACACCCCTGATGGGGATGGTGAGTCTGTGCAGCTTACCAACATGTGCTGAAAACCCATGGCACTGGGGCCTCAGCCTTACACCCATGAAATGGACATGGTCCTTCTCTGGGGGCTTTGAGAGGGAGAGGAAAGAGGCTGTGTGAGAAGAGCAGGTGGACTGCTTGAGTTCTGCCTCTGCTCCATGTCCAAATTATCTTTTCATGTGCAGAGGAATTATTTTATTCACTGATTTCATGCACCTGGTTGTGTGTGGGAGACTTAACCAACATGCTCTACTGGAGAGGTTCATAGGGATTATCCTTGTTTTAGACCCAAGGATAATAAGAATTGGTGGGGTATGCCTCTCACTATCTGTCCGTGGAAAGGGAAATGAGCACAGCCTTATGCAAGGATATTGCAGTTTGTGTCTAAGGCCATTTTGGCACTTCTTAGAAAGTGCTCCTAATTTTTCCTTCTTTTTTTCCCATTAAGCAATGCTTTAAATTTTGAAAAATATGCAACCTGACACTTCAATATTTTTCAAGTAGTGTAAGTTACTATTTTTTTTTAACTAAAGCAACATTGCTGAATTCAAGCCATTTGTGGATGTAAATAGGTTGTTAGAAATAGCTTGTTGCTGTGGATTGGTTCTGGTGGGCAGCTCAGCATCCCACCCTGAAGTAAGTTGCTAAGCCAGATGGGGAGTGACTTGGAAGGGTGGAAGTAAGGAAACTAATGGGTTGAGATAAAGACAGTTTAATAGGTAATGCAAAAGCTGTTCATGCATGCAAACCTAAACAAGGAATTAATAACCTGTTTCCCATGGGCAGGCAGGTGTTGAGCCATCTCTATGAAAGCAGGGAGCCATCATGTATAATGTTGGCTTGGGAAGATAAACACCATGATTCTGAATGTTGCCCTCTTTCCTCCTTTTCCCCACAGCTTTTATTGCTGAGCACAACACCATAAGGTGTGGGATATCTCTTTGGTGAGTTGGGGTCAGATGTACTGGATGTGTTCCTTCTCAGCTTCTGATGCACCCCCAGCCCACTCATGGGCACGGCAGCCTGAGAAGCAGAAAAGCCCTTGGTGCTGTATTAGCACTGCTCAGCAGTAACTAAAACATCAGTGTGTTACCAACACTGTTTTGGTCCTAAATCCAAAACACAATTTCATTCTAGCTACTGTGAAGAAAATTAACTCTATCCCAGTTAAAAGCTGTACACCTGTTATTTCCAGTGAGGAGGATGAGTCAGAGCTTTTATTCTGGTATTCTGTCACTAAAGGACAATGGGCAGACAAGATTTGTAGGTAAAGGTACGATATTTTATTAAACTAACTGTTTTAATTGCAAAAATTTAAAACACTCTTTTGGGAACAGGGTAATTCTTTGCTTTTGGGCTTAGGCATGAAAACTATTTTTTTTTCCACCTGTATGAATTATTTTCATGACAGACACAGGTTTGCAATTGTGCACTCATAGCAGGTGACTGCTTCTGTGCTACTGAGGCTACAACAAGGTAGGAAGTATAAAAGCAGCATCTGAAGAGGAGGAGTTCTGCAAGTACATAGTGAGTGTATTAATCAGGTCAAAGAAATGAACAAATTAACCTGTCAAATTCAGTAACTCAATACAGCATGTAATCCAAAGTTCAACTTTGTATAGGCTTTTATTGCTTGGTCAGGACCAACTGCTCCAGTACCCTGCTGCTGTTTGAGTTTCCTCAGACTGTGAGGGTTAGCACTGTTTTTCAAAGAACTAATGAAACTTCAAAAACTGGACTTTGAGTTTATGCTGTTTTTGCTTGGGAATTTGAAATTTTTTAATGGCATTTGTCTTTATCACCTAGAGAGTGTGTGTGTGAGAGAGTTAGTGAGTGAGAGGCAGATTTTTACATATCTACATCATCATGAATTTCAAAGGGCTTTACAAATCTTACTCTTCCAAAATCTACTAAAATACTGTGCTTTGCATATGATTATATGAAGCTCATTAGTAAGGATACTAATGAGCCTCTACACACCTGAGGCAGATAAATGATGTACCAGAGTAAAATGATTTGCTTAAGGTCAGACTCCTGTAAGTTGACAGCAGAGCTGGAAATAGAAACCATTGTTTTCCCGTCCCTTGTACAGTATTCCCACGGATGGAATGTGTTGGTTTTTATTTTTTTTTTTTTTTTAAGATGAAAACACTGCTGTTTGTTCATGCTGTTTCATTTCTTGTGTTTTCAATGTAATCTTCACAAATGCAAATGTCTTGACCTAGAGCTACATAAGGCCTTCATTAAAGACTCTCCACAATACCAGTCTTCATGCAATTGTATAAAGCAGAAAGGGTAGCCCAATTTAACAATTCCCACGCCTCATAAGATGATTGGCCTAGTTTCTTTAAAGTGGGTTTAAGCCGTAGCCCCCAGTATGATTTAACGCGGAAGCCACACTTTTAATCGTCTATCTTCTGCCATTTTAAGGTAGTAAGTTACTGGAAAGTGAGGCAGTGTTTGTCTTTCATGCGCTAATATCTAGTTTTACATGGGTTTTTTATCTTTATTTTCAGTCTGCAATGGAGCACACTGACCTGCCTCCTCCCTTCTGCTCTGAGGAGCTGTAACTGGGAGGGGGATGAGTGCAGGGAGATGCATAAGTGGTGCTGCATAAGAGCAGTTCTGGTACTGGCATCACGGCTCTGCCCTGGACAGGAGCAGCTACTGAAACACCCCATGTCCACATCCCAGAGTGAAACTGGGAATAGTGTTCCCATCCCTGGAATGAAGACAGGCTAACAGTTGTTAGATAGATGCCTAGAAGCTCCTGGTTACACCATTCAGAGACTACTGCATTTCTGTGATGGAGTGCTTTACCTGTGAAGGGTGAAACCTTCCCTGGGCTCTTGCCCTTCTCTCCACTAAAGAAGGTCTTTTCTTCCCTGCTGTAGGTACAGCATGCCTTTTCCTTGCTTCTCTGTTACTGGTGGAGCAGAACAGCTGTTGGTCTCGTCAGCAATTTGGAGTAAGGCCAGTGAAAGGGATTTTGTCAATTCTAGGCTTGCAGGAAGACTTGTAGCCCAGAAAAAAAGATATACATGCACGCACACACACACATACATATGTGTATATACATATATATGCATATATACATATACATGTGAGAGGGAAAGCAAGGGAGAGACCCTGCCAACAAGCCTGCCATGTGAGTGCCTGTGTGTACTTTTTGGCAGGGCACATGTGACTTTTTGGCAGCACATTTTACTGTTTCTTTGTGTTCTTCTCATCCTGATCCCATTTTAAGCTTGAATATCTGGGGACACAAAATCATTCCCTGGGATGGTGGTGCTGAGGAACCCATTAGTACCTATGGTCATGCAGTACATATGACAAGAATCATCCACCCCAGGCAGATGTTTTCTCCACCAGTTCTCAAGCCACTGTGGGTAAAGCTGGCAAGTACAATGGGTTAAAAAACAGAAGCTGAGAGTTTACTTGCTTGTATAAACGGAACAGATGAACATATATTCTCCTACTTATCTCAGCAGGACTGAATCAAACGATGGCCACAGAGTTCAAGTACCTCCTGTTGATTAAAATAGGGTGTTTTTGTAGGTCATCTGAAAACAGACTACTTTTTCAATGCACTGACACAATAGCAATAAAGGCTGTAAAACTGTGTTCTTTTTTTGGCAGTAGCCCATTGTAAACAGTGAGCTACTGGGCTTAACGAGGCAATTCTGTACCATCACTTTTAATAACTGAATGTTTGTCTCCCGGCTATTCAGGTGGGCTATTACTGGTATTTAATATTACTGGCAGTGTTGTTAGATATTCTGTGCCAGTGCTGGCAAAGAACAAGGTGATTCTTCCAGATAACAGCCCTGCAATAGTATTTTTCTGGATTTAACAGAGAAAAAGTCCAGGCAAAGCCACTACGCACATGTATGTAACTTGGCCTTTTTCTTCCAAACTCTATTCCAAACACTGAAAGAGTTAAATGAAATAATTACAGGTGGAAGCATGTTGATTCTAGCTTCTGTTATAGCAAACACAAAAATGTATTGACCTAAAAGGCAAATGTTTATAGAAGCAAAAAACTGACGTCAGTATGAACTACAAAGCATTTTGAATCTTGATGTTTGGCACATGAACACCATACTATATATATAGTGTGAAATACTTAAGTTTGTTTTAATTAGATGTATGATAAACTGGTGATTGTGGTTCTCATTTCAAGTGTAACAATTTATGGCATGACTAATTCTGCTGAAAAACCCAAAATTGTCATCAATAATCTGGAGGGCTGAGCAAATGTAAAATTACATTGAAGAGGTTTTCAGAGAAAAAGATCTGTATACTCTTCTTAGTCTGCCAAAATTCTCAGGTTGATTTTTTCCTGACCAGCATGTTTTGTACTGATATTTTCTTCTCACTCGGAAATCTGCAGATGGAGTTTGTGGGGGAAGATGCAGGTACTTGGTCCCAGTACCATGTCTCCCTCCCCTGTTGATGTGCTGGTTTGGGATTCTCTCCCTCCTCTTTCTTCCCACAGCCCAGGCAGGCCCCTCATGCAGAGTACCCCACCATCATCAGCCTTTCTTTGTGTAAGTCAGTGGACCTGAACTCATGTTTTTATCTGTCCCCAATTTTGCACAGCACTGAGAATTCAGCAGCTCTGGGAAAACTGGCCCATCAATGAGCAGCAAGGTCAAGTCCTATCAGAGTATCATAGCTGGCTCAGAAAGGGCCACCAGTGTGCTAACTGATGGGTCCAACAACAAGATTTCCATCAGGCACAAAATGAAGGTAAGTTTTATTTTACCTTTCCAGCAAAAGCCCTACTTGCAGAGTGCAGAGATGGGTCAGGGTTGGTGGTGAAGGGGATGTGTGGGCAGCTCCTGGCTCATGAAGGTGAGGGATGGGGCTGGGTCCCAGACAGTGGAGGTGTATACAAGTGCTGGGTTGGAGCCTGGGGATGCGGGTGTACTGGGACAAGAAATGGCTGGGAAATGGGATGGTTGCCTGGGGGATGTGAAGGTGGAGCATGAGGGGGTGGCATGCCTGCAGCTCTGCTAGAGGCCATGCTGGAGTAAACTACAATTAGAATTAGACTTGTAAATCTCTGGAGAAGCCCTTGAGAAAGTGCCCATTGTGATTCACAGGGCTTCCCCGTCTGCACTGCACTGCATGCAAACCCTGGCCAAAGCCCTCACTGCCCCTCTAGCAGGGATGTTTTTCCAGCTGTGAGATCTGCGTGTTCAGCACCTGTGTCTGGCTCTGCCACGGGGCCTGCTGATGAATCTTGGTGTATCAAAGCTCTTGAGTGTGGGCTTGGGCTTCCTCCTGCCTCTGTGAATTGACTAAAGCTTGCATTCATTTTTGCAAGCCCCCAGCATGGGCCGTAAGCGTGGATAATGTAAACATGTATGTGTGTTCCAAAGTATCACCCAACAAAG